>JAPZDV010000011.1:2911933-2926775 GCA_029814665.1 Acanthurus lineatus | reverse complement strand
TTCCTCACAATTACTATAGAAGAAATAAAGGAATTTTTAAAAAACCAATAAACTAAATTATGTTAACAATACATTCAAAACCACAAGGTTATTTCCCAAGCTGCAACTGTGTTTTCTATCTACAGAACCAGAGTAGTTGAGATAAGAAATAATTTCACAACTTGTTAAAAGCAGCTACAAATATCTTTTTCAACCAGATGGTTAGAAGAGTCTTTGTCAGCTCTGGAGCCCTTTTAATTTAAGCCCTTTTAATTCAAGTGAACAAGCACTTGAAATGTAATGTCAATGTAAAGTATTTTCAAATTGGTAAAATTATATTGACTCAGACTTTTAATAGTCGTAATACAAGTACATTAGAATTTAACAAAGAAGAAAAGATTTATCATCTCAGTATTCTGTCAGAGTTAAGATTTGCTTAATATGTATGAGTCTATTTTCTTTTGCTTGAATGCTGTGTGCTTCCATTTTATCATGAAAACTCTTTTTACTTGGATTGTAAAAGACAAAGACAGAAATGAACCAAATAACTTATTTAAGAATGGAAAAAATGTATATATATTTATTATTTTGTAAATCATGTTAGCATTATCAGCATTTGCCTTGAAGAGCAAACAGCTTTACTGACTGTGTACTGGCATTCCACGCGGGGCAGGGACTGATCAGCAGCTGAGTGCTATGAATATGTTTAAGCTGCAATTCATACAACAGCCACTAGATGCTGCTCAAATAAAACTGACCACATTGGCATGATAATAATGGGAAAAACTTTAAAACTTTTCAACTTCTCTCTAAACACAATAAAAAAAACAAAGACAAATGTAGCACGGTTTTCTTTGCAGGGAGGACTGACAGACAGACGGACAGAAAAAACTTGTGTGTGAGGACTTCCTTGTGTTTTCTTGCTTTGAGTGTTTGTTATTTCAAACAGTTCTTTTTTCCGTTTGGCTTTCTGTTCCATTCTTGGGGTGTGATTTTGGAAGGAAGAAGGAAACAACTTTAGACATCAGGTCCAGAAAAACTCGTCTGACAGTCTGAGGAGTTTCAAAACAACACTGAAAGATGACAAAGAGAGAGAAAAAGGTAAGAGGAAAACAGTAACTCAAAGAAATGCACTTTATCTATACACTTTAAGCCACATAATATATCAGAGTAGAAAATATGTAAAAATGTTTGTTCAGTACTCAGTTTAGGAAGGAAAACATATGTCAAAAATATTATCTTTCTCTTAAAAATACAAGTAATCAGCATATCAGTATTGTTCCTAATGTTCATTGTCCATGTTTTTTCCTAACCGGGAAACATGGGTAAAAGTGAACGTTTCAACTGATAAACTGTATCTGAACACAAACACACTCTCACACACAAACAGAGATGAGTCTCTATTGTGGGCGTGGCCGGCACGAGCTGAGGAGGAGTTATCTTCTAATTTGGACAAACGTAGTTGTGACGCCCACTGATAACAGCTCTGCGTCAAGGTACCAGTGTAATCTAGTTTAACACCGGATATTGGACGCAGTTGTATCCACAATAAAAGCATGTGATATTTTTAATATTTATGCATAGACCTTTGAACATACTGTCAGTGCTGTAAAAATGGGGTTAGAAAAGAATGACTTAAATTTCGAAAAAGTTGTTATAGTTTTTGCTTAATAGCATTTTCAGTGTGGTTGACATTGTTAGACATTTTAAGTGAAAACAATTGTTGTTTATTTTTTAACCATTTTAAAATTTAATTTGTTTCGAATTTGATTAATTTTTCATTCATAAATTAGATGAGAATAACGAGCTTGTTTTCTTAATTTTTTTTATGGAAACGAAATTACAAAATTACAAAACGTGCAGGAATTCAAAAAATTCAATTCAAAATAAAAATGAAAACTGACATCAATAGTTACCTATTACTTGGTATGAAGAGATGAATAACAGTTAACTAAAAAAAATCATTCCACGTTTGTCATCAAAATTTTATCTTGAATATTTAAACCGGAAGTGTTGAAGTTATCATCAACAAACTTGACGAGAGTGAGTACGGCCAGCTGGTGGAAGCTGAAGGAATCCGGCTGACACATCGGACTGGCCAGCGAGTGATTCAGTGAGAGGAAATTCTCGTTGATCCAGCTGCTAAGAGCACTAGTGTTCCGCCTCCATTACAGTGTGAACAGGGACTTTTTTCGGCAGTCAAAATAGGAATTTATCATGATGGCAGTCCTGGGCAGCGCCGGTCGCTTGATCCAATGTGAGTGTGACTATGCAGCTAACTTAGCCCGACGAGCTTAACACAGAAACCTTGAAGTTCTATGATTTCAGGTCAGCTCAGAATTAAACGTCACAGACCAAACTGTGATACTCCGGTTCTTTAATGCAGTTTAAATGCAGTTTTGAGTGGGAGAACAGTGTCGTTTCATGTAATGATAGCGTAAACTCAACAACACGCCGCTGACATTGGCATAATGTCGTAAGCGAGAGTTAAGCTAGCAGGGACTTCCTGTGTGGACTTTCACAATATCACATTAGCGCCAAAGCGAATTCCCTCGTCATATTGACTTTTCCAACACCAACAAGTATCTGCCGCACTGAAAGAACTCTGGTCTCATGCTTCTTGTCTGAGTTCATCATTTTGTACTTTCAAAATTGTAAAACATGCTGGATGGTGACCGTCGATTCGCTTTTATTTTATAGACCAATGACGGTGTTTCCGTAATTTGCCTGTCGCCAACTCGTTGTTTTGACGAAGTCCAGCACTACTGTAGGTTACTGTCAAATGTTAACCTTATATAATGGACTTATCCTTCACTTGTGCTGCATTAAGTAACAGCTAGGGAATCCGTAAATACAAAAGGCAACGTTAACGGCTCAGGTTTAAACAACTAAACAACTAAAGAATTACAGTTACACAATTCCAGCGTTGTAAACTTGCATAATCACAGAAGGCCTCCTGGTGGCGCTTCCGAGGATTGCAGCCTGGGTTATGAAAGTAAAGCTGTTCTGCATACAGTGTGGAAGATCACTTAGTCTGTGTTATTATATTAATTAGAAAATTTAAGTTTTTGGGTGTCCTCTGCCGTTTGTAGTATACACCTTTGATATTTTATGCACTAAAACGTCTTACTAAAACGTTACTGCCTATGTTTTAGGTGTGTTTAGTGTCACTTAGTGTGACCTTAGAAAGAGGTCATCATGGAACCCGAAAACTTGTTATTTTGTCGAGATTTGTACATATTCCTGTGTTTATTCATCAACATATTTTTTTAACTTTTACAAAACTTTGTATGAGATCCTAAAATTTCATAAATTTAGATCTATCTGGCTGAATTTTGGTGTGAGGGGTTTCACATGTTATCAAGCATATTTTTATTAAATGTAATGCAGTGCATTGTGAAAGGAATTAAAGTAGCAATTCACAGCTTAAGAGTTAAACTAGTGATGGTTGGGGTTGTACAAGCTAGGAGCACCCTTGAATAAAAACTTGAATTCTGGGACAACTAAAGCTTCATAAAGCAAAAGCTTTATGCGACATTCCTTGGGACCCATGAATACCCATAAATCAAGCTATGAAATTGCACAACAGTCGATCCAATAATTGTTGAGAAGTTGGGTTTGAGTGTTCGTACTGTGCAAACATCACAAGTTTCAGTGAATTCTCAGACATAATAATACACAGTATGTCTGATGGTGTTAATGGGGACAAATTTGTTTTGCTTTTCTTATCAAATGAGTTTAAGAACGTTGAAAATAGTGTTCATGCCCAATAATATTTACCCAGAAAAAAATGTGTGTGAGTGCCACATGCAGTAATAACCAGTTTTTCTTCTGCTGTAGTTGCCAGAAGCAGCGTCAGTCTGAATGTAAGGAGACGCTCCACTGCTGCTGCTTTAGCCCAGACTGCTTCTCCAGAAACACAAGAAAACAGGTTTCTCTCTCTCTTACACACACACACACAAACAAACACACACACAAATACAAACATGATCTGTCTTAATGGTTTTAAAGCTGCATTGTTTTATGTCTGTGCTTACTTAGCAGCAAGTTCTCTTCCTCACTGCCTTTGCTGGTGCATTGCTGAGTGTCTTGTCACTCTGATCAGATCATTAGCATCATTAGTAGTAATTTCTGTTCCATTCAAGAGAATGGACCTGATCAAGAGAAGCTGCCACCAGAATTTATTTCTGCTTGACAAATGACTTAAAATGAATCTGTTATAAAAATTGTCATTTATGATTTAGCTATCCATCAATCAACTGAGTAATCTCTCAGGTCTGAACATCGTGGAGTTTGTATGAAATTGTCTGAAGAAAGTTTAAGTGGAGCTCACAGCAGAGCTGTTGAGAGACAGATGCCAGTTTGTCCTGATTTAACTTCTTTGGTTTTTCTTTGAAATCACACAGTGGATCCTCACTGACCATCTGTGGGCAGCCTCTGCTGTCTGTTGATGTCTTTTCACACATAATCCGTTATTTCTGTCCTTTCGGCTTTTTGCCTCTTTTCGGTCCTTTGAAGATGGCAGCTGGACAATAACAATGAATGAGACAGCAGATTTTTCGTACTTCAAAGTGTATTAGAAGTAGAAGCCAGAGTTGTGCATCTGTGGATCTTAAAGTGATAATAAATACAGTGGTGATGTTGTGTACAGTTGGAAGTATCTCAGGACCAGTCAACTTACTGACATGCTAATATTAGCTGTTGATGCTAAAATGGGCTTCAGGCTGACAGGGTAAGCAAACATCAACTGTTTGAACCAAAGTCATATTACAGTTTTACAAAGTGACTGAGTAGTACATACTGGTTCAGTATATGTATTTTAACAAGCTGTACTCAAGGCTAACATCAGCTGCTTAAGCTAACAGTAATGTTGCAGACTGACATGATTTATGATCTTGTCAATTTGGAGGTCATAGGGTATAATTCACATTATTTTCCTATTTATTAGACCAGTGACCACTGGTGCCATGTGTATGGGGTGTCATCCTAGTGTTTCTTCACTCCTTTTTCTTGTTTTTCCCTTAATTTGTCACCCATCTGTCTGTCTTTGTTGATATATCAATATTTATGAACCTCGTTTTTATTTTTTGTTTGCCTTATGTTCAAGACAGTAGCAGTCAAGAATTTACAGTTGATCTGTGCACAACAACTGGCAAAATAGCAGATATGATCATTTTCCAAAATCAATATATACTGTGAGATTTCATGTAGGCCTATTTTTTAACAATTGTTAATTATCAACAGCCTTACACATTTTTGTGGGGAGTCAAGGAAACGCTGGATATGAATTATTGATACTGAATCTCTTGTGCCAGCAGGAAACCTAAGACAGGCATCTTAATGCTGAACATGGGGGGACCCGAGAAACTAGAAGACGTTCACGACTTCCTTCTGCGGCTCTTCATGGACACAGACTTGATGAAACTTCCTGTGCAGAAGTATGAACCATGGACACACACACACACACACTCACAGATGAATGCACACACTGTCACATATTTTTTTCTGAGTAAAAGCAGATTTTTCAAGTCTAATCTACTGTTTGACTATTTAAAGCATAGATCTAAAATCGGACTTACAAGCTGAGGAACTGACCTCATCATTATCTGAAAGTTTTTGCCCGTCCTATGGCTGAAGACATCACAATTATCAGCAATTAGTTGATAGACAAGTGTAAGATTCATTAAGTGTGTGTTTGCATGGGGATCCTAATCCTAGTCTTGAACGTACACTGGCTGTGTTTACAGTCAAAATAACACCATAAATGCAGTCAAGGGTGGATCTTTTGAGTCCTGTTTGTGGTAAAGTAGGGTGTTTATGGATCAGAGTGGTTCATAGATCCTGTAGATGCTCAGATTGGGATCTGGAGAATTTAGAGGCCAGTCGATGCCTTGAGCTCTGTGTCATGTTCCTCAGGTCATTACTGAGCAGTTGTTAGGGTACAGTGTGGCAGGATGCATTAGTTTTTGGGGCAGGCCACTTCCAATGGGGAGTGTGTTGGCATGAGGAAGTGTACTTCTGCATACACACAGTCTGCACACACAGTCTGCACACACACACACACACACACGTACACAATACAACAAATAGGGAAGGTTGATGGGTCAAGTTGCTTTGCGTCTTATGTTTCAAAATAACTGACAGTGAAGCAATACAGTGTTTCATGTTTTCATATGAATTATGAACAACACAGATCCTTGTGAAACAGTTGTTCTTTAGCCAAAATAGCTTGTGACTCCTTAAAATGAAGCAGCACTTTGTTGTGGCCCATAATTGCTGGTTTTGTCCTAAGCCTGGCTTGTGACTTCTGAACGGTCAAAAAAATCTCATTTGTTCTCTTTTTCCTCAAATTTGATTTTGATGCAACTTTGAGAAATAGTGCTTTGCAGCGTTTGTTTTCACTTTTTAAAATGACGTCAGTCCAAAAAGAAATGGCGTTACTGGTCCATTAGTCTTTGTTTTGTTTTTTGTTTTTTTTTTTAATGTGCATGTTAACCAAATGACATGCAACAATAGGTTGTATAAGTTCATTAGTATAAGTTAATCATGTCCTGTATTATAGTGAATGGCTGTTGTAAGTCTACCTCTCTGATCTGTCATTTCCTCTGCAGTAAACTTGGCCCCTTTATCGCCAAGCGTCGCACACCAAAGATCCAGGAGCAGTACAGTAAGATCGGAGGGGGCTCGCCCATCAAACACTGGACCTCGATGCAGGGGGAGGGCATGGTGAAGCTGCTGGACCAGATGAGTCCCGAGACAGGTGAGACCATCCTGAGGAGAATCAGGCTCATCCCGCCTGTCAGAGCTCTCGCTCCCCATCAAATCATTTGAGTGTCTGAGTGTCTTTCAGGCTTTAGCAGGTCCTGGTTCAGGCAGGTGAATTGTATCCCTGTGTTTTTATAGAGAGCAAAGAAGACATGTCTTAATGGTAACAGTGGTTCAAATATCCACACAGCTGTATTTTCTTCTGTTGAACTTGGGTGCAGAAAAGTGTGTGTGTTAAGTGTAGATAGTGTCTCAGTGAAGGAGTGTCTCCTCACACGCCTGCACACACCTCACAGATAACAAGCAGCGGTTTGAAAACTGATCATATCGAGGCGAACATGAACCAGATTCAAAACCAGAGTAACAAATAACGCTTTAATAACATCTTTGACCGTGGTTTCCAGAGCTTTTTCCAATGTTTCTGTTTAACTCTGATAATTCACATATTTCAATTATAATGTAAACACCAGATTTGTTTATAAAGCCAGTTTTAACAGTCAGACTGTTAGTGACTAATGAGTTGATTTTATGTTTTTCAGTTTTATTATTAATTATTAGTTATTGACTCTCTTTCTTTCGCTCTCTTCAGCTCCTCACAAGTTCTACATAGGTTTCCGGTACGTTCACCCACTGACAGAGGACGCCATTGAGGAGATGGAGAAGGACGGAGTGGAGAGAGCTGTGGCTTTCACGCAGTATCCCCAGTACAGCTGCTCCACCACAGGTGACTGTCACACACTGTACAGATACAGGGGATTAAATGAATGATTATCTCAGATGGAGTAAAATATCCTCCTCAGTGCAGCTGCTTGACAGTACCTATAATGTTTATTTTGTGCATTAAGGTTCCTCAGAAGTAACACCTTGACCAAAGATCCCATGCACTTTATTAATTTTACAGAAAAGGACAAACTCTAAGATAAAAAAGAAGTTTGTGGCCGTTTTTGTCACCACACCCACAGTGTTATCTGCCCTGTTGCCCTCTGCTGGCAGTAAATACAGTAAACTCAATGGGACAGCAGACTCATGCTGGATCAAGTAGTATTAATAGTAATAAATATTGCAGGTGATTGAAAACAAGAAGCAAGCTACTGCTAAAACCCAAATCTCAGACTGGTAGGTCTGGTGATGCCTTTATGACAGCATTGACCTGTCCCCCTGGCTTTTTTAAGAGCTTAAAGGAAGAACATGTCGTATTCTTACAGAGTCAGCCGGCCACTCTGCCATAATCATGACAGAGAAACAGCACAAAAGAGATAAAGTGCAGTGCTCCCTCACAGGAAGCTTTTATAGTGATTATCAAACATTATAAACACAAAGCAGCAGAGCCTGCACACAGTTCACATTAACTGCCCACATTTGAGCCCCGTTTCTGTCCTGCAATACTGTGAAAAGCTTTTTCAAGTGATTGTGTTTGGGCCGTTTGTCTCTGCTTGTTCAACTTCACACAACTCAAATGTATTTTTTGAATCCCCCCTGACGTTTTGACTTGCCGCTCTAATTACTTACCATGATGCCGGTATGAATGTGATCACTCAGTAGGTCAACCTGCTGTGCTGACTCAGATAAATCCTGAAACCTCTTGGTTCACTTCTTCTCTGTAGTTTCTGAATGATGGTTAAAGCAGTCACCTCAGTTACTCCTGAGCTCCACTCACTCCTGACATGTAATAAGCTCAAACAGCTCACAAAAATGTAATAATTTCAAATAAAATGAGTGGAAAGACTCAAAAAAACACAGGTTGTTATACAACACTTCATCTGCTCTGAAGGTATTTCCTGAAACTTTTCTAACCATCTGAACAAACAGGAAGTTGTCAGATGCATGACATTCAAAAATACAGAAAAACCACACCACACACCTGTTATCAGACTTAACTAAGGTACTAGAACTATTTATTATCAAACTGAACGGGAAAAACTTGAGGCACTTGACTTGCACAGACCTGAGTGAAAGGATGCATTTTTCATTCCAATGCAAGATGTAACTTATTTCCCAAGCTGCAACTGTATATTCTATCTTCAGGGCCAGAGCAGTTGAGATAAGAAATAATTTCACAACTTAAAACAACTAAAAGCAGCTACAAATATCTTTTCAACCAGATAGTTAGAAGAGTCTTTGGCAGCTCTGGAGATCTGCTCAGAGCAGTAATGAGAGTTGTTAATGACCTTTTGGGTCTCTCGAACCTTGAAGTGACTAGACTGTTACACTAGCTCATGGGAAGTACAAATTAGCAGCTCAGGTTTGGGAATGAATTTCCTCTCCTTAGCATCTGGAGCAGTCCTGCCTTTTAGCAAGACACTGCACCTCCAGCCCTCCAGCAGAGCTGCTCAGGAGTCAGTGGAGGACCTTGGTTGTTGTGTAGTGGAGCCTATTTATAATATCAGTGTGTTTGTTTTTTGTGTGAACAGGCAGCAGTCTGAATGCCATCTACCGTTACTACAGCAACAGAGGCGACAGGCCAAAAATGAGCTGGAGTGTCATTGACCGGTGGCCCACACACCCTCTGCTGGTGGAGGTCAGACACACACGCACACGCACACACACACAAGAGTGCACATGCTCACAAAGACACATTTCACCAAAATGCCAATACGGCTCCTCCTTCTCTGAGCAAGAACAAAAAGAAAGCACTGAAAAATACATTGACTAGGGCAGGAAGTTGTCATAGCAACTAATGACCTCAAAGTAGCTGTGGTTGGTAACCATGGCGACTAACATTAATGACTGTATTTTTAGATCTCAACATGTTAAAGTTGCAAATCATGAACTTTATCAACGGAGAAAAAGTATGATTTTCACATTTAAGTAAAACAGAAAGTTAGGAAAAAATGCATTAAATACAAAAAATGTCGTGTGTGTGTGCGTTTGCATGCTGTTCGTGTTTGTGTGTGTAGTGTTTTGCAGAACACGTCAACAATGAATTGCTGAAGTTTCCGGAAGAAAAGAGAGATGATGTTGTCATTCTGTTCTCGGCACACTCACTTCCTATGGCTGTAAGTACCGTGAAGTACCAGTGCAGATACCACTGGTACTACTATGATGCTATAATACTTATTGTCCTGCCAGCTGCTTCTAAAAATACTGCTTTATTCCAACAGTACTAAAAGAACAAACACTGCCAATGCATCTAGGTGCAGTTTCACCGGCTCAAGTCTCTGCTTGTTCTTTTTGCCTTCCATTTACTCTAAAGGTGCTATATGTCACATTTTAGCACCAATTATCTTTCAGATGCATCTAAAATTTCAGTGCTTTGTTCAAGCGTGGGTCAAATTTGTGAATTTCAATTAAATTAAATTATTAAAGTATATATTTTTTTTACCCAGTCCTTGTTAGCAGTATTACTGACAATATCACTACTGTTGTTGCTGCCATTTATACTACTTCTTCAAATGTACAACCACATTTGCTGATGGTGGTGTTGATGCTAAAATCACTGCTACTAATGCTGATGCAACTACTGTGCTGCTACCACTACTGCTGTCTACTTTCTGTACTGCTACTGACAGATATTTTTATTTCTAATATTACGACTGACAGAGTTTCTGCTGTGTATCATGCAGGTTGTAAACAGAGGTGACCCGTATCCTCAGGAGGTTGGCGCCACAGTCCAGAGAGTCATGGAGAGACTAGGACACTGTAACCCCTACAGACTGGTGTGGCAGTCCAGGGTGAGCAAACAAAAACACCCACACACACACACGCAGGAATAAGACAGACTGTGAACCCTCATATCAGATTAGAAATAAACCAGTGGCAGCATCTATTGAATTTATGCTCAAACTTAGTGCTCATGATACAGACACCAGTAGTACTATAACAATCAGTTTGACAAGTGAGATTAAACGCTGCATTACATGCTCTGTTGTAAAGTGTATCTCATTAAGCGTAATAAACATTATTAACTGGAGTGGGCCATGATAATAGAGCCTAAGTTTTCCATTTAGTTTCACTGTATGAATCAAGCACCAATAAAATAATAATTGGTACTTACAGTGACACAGCTTCCATGGTGGGAGTTCAAGTTTTGGACAGTTTAACAATGAAGCTCACTGTAAAAAACTCCATTTCAAATCACAGTTTCTTGTGGGCTCATCACTGAGTGACCCTTTTTGTATTTAAGTCACACTTTCAGTTAATACGCTGTTGTCACAGATATAAATCAAAATCATTATATTTTCCCATTTATCAGGTTGAACTGAGTGAGTCAGTGAGTCACTTTCACAATATTCGATATGTTTGGTCACCACAAGATGGAGACACTCGTCTATTAAATACTGCAGCTACTTTAGAGCAGGAAGCCTCAAGCTCTCAGTCCTCAGGTCACAGTGACTGATGGTTTACAAAATTCTCATGTTGCATGAGTTGTATTCAAAGAGACGTTTACATGGTAATTGCATGTGCTCTGGTGATCTAATCACAAGTGGAAAGCTGCAAGTATGTGTGTTCACTCCTGGCATGTGAACCAGATCTGAATTTTATCTGCAGATAAACGCCCACAGCCTTCCACTTACTGGAGGAAATGTAATGTTAGAACAAATGGACAAGTGATTTAGACAAATAAAGAAATAACTTTATGTGTAACATTTGCCAACTTAACAATAACTCAGACTGTTAAAAAACTAGACAGAGTGCTGGACTTAGCAAAAGATATAATGGACAAAGTGAAATTTCTTTGTAAACACTTTTATATAAATACATTTGGTTTGTTGAAAAATTACATATTTGGTTTTTGACAGTTTCTGTGTAATTAATTTATGAGTTACTGAAGTGTGAATTGTTAGAATACCTAGAAACAGACAAAAGGACTGCATAATAGCATCCCCCAGCATCCGCAGTGGTCATTGAAGCTACAATACAAAAGTACCTGACAGCAAAAGAAAACCCATGATTTATCTGTTCATAGAGCCTTATTATTAGTGAAGCTAAAATTTGTTTGTCCTGAAGGTGGTGCTACAGATAATTGCAAGAGGTCTGGAAATCACTGTAGGACTGTAAACTTCATCCATTGGAATTATCATGGAAATTGGAACATTATAGTGGAGAACACACAGACAGCACCCGTGACTCTCCTCCACACTGGGATATAACTGATGTCCTGTGTTTGCTCACTCAGGTGGGGCCCATGCCGTGGCTCGGTCCCCAGACGGACGAGGTGATTAAAGGTCTGTGTGAACGAGGGAAGAAGAACATCCTCCTGGTTCCCATCGCCTTCACCTCTGACCACATAGAGACTTTACACGAACTAGACATCGAGTATGGACAGGTGCTGGGGGAGGAGGTAAGGGCAAGAAAAACCCCATCATCACTTTCCCTTTGACTGCAGGCTGTTTACCAAGTTTCTGTGTCAAGAAAAGCTGACCAATACTGACTTTTGAGGTCTATACTGATAAAAGAAAAATTGTAATAAAAAAAAAAAAATTATATCAATACACACACATATGCAGAATGTATATGTAAACACATAAACACAATGATTCCTCAGTGTGGTGATAAAACACTTGTTAGGTCTCAAAGATGTTTAATGAAGGTGAGATATTTTATAGTTTGGTGTAAATTTTGTGGTTCACAATGACATCAGTGCAAAGAACCTGTATACTTCACTGAGAATCTAATAATAATAATCAATCAATAATTAATAATTACACATCATTCTCTTTTAGAATGCTTCTTTTCGACCAGGCAGTGGTTTCAGTTCATCATCATGAAAGAAGAAGAAGAAAATGTCTGTTGAAAGTTACTGTAGATTCTGAAGTAAAATCAGTCATTCAGCAGTAGCCTGGGACAGTGACAGACAGAAGTTAGACTGACGTTGAAAGTAGCTCAGCACTGACCCAAAACACAGCAAGCAGAGGACAAAGATGGAGAGCAGTCAGTGTGTAAAAAAGAGAAACTCAGTGTAGCTGAGTGGTGAGGATGACACAACTTTGTCAATGATCTAATAAGTTGGTAATATTTAAGAGAAAATGAGAAGAGTAGAAGAAGTAGAGGAGGAGAACAATAACCAATATGTGTTTTTTTGAGAAGAAAATCAGGTTGTTGCTTTGAATAAGACAGTTGCTGTTGAGCAGCTGACACTCAAAACTCGACTCTATCCCAATATCCAAAACCCTCACTGATTCAAATGTCTTTGCACATGATATCATGCACTTTCGACAAATAAATAAAGTGAACTAAACACAGGCTGTGGTAGATTACATATGTGCAGCAGTGTGCAAGCTGCTGCATGTTGATTATCATGGACACACTGAAACCAATGACAGACTGGAGGGAAGGAGATCAGTCAGGAAGCAAGCAGCCCTGCTCTGTTCATTTGTGCTCATTTGTATTTGGATCGAGTCATGATGGTTTGACTTAAGACAGAGAGTTGAGGTTAGCAAACGCATATGTGTGTGTGTGTGTGTGTGTGTGTGTGTGTGTGTGTGTGCCTGCGTGTATGCCTGCGTGTGTGTGTGTGCAGCCCTGTGCCTCCTCTCTGTGTCTGTGTAAAGGCACCAGTGAGGTGACCACCAATCAATGTGACTGGTGCCACTAAGAGACACACAGCTGTTTGTTCTTCTATACTTGTGAGACCCCCAATGTAATTCTTAACCCAAATCTTAACTTAACTCACACATGTCCCCAGTGTCCAAACATGCCGTGACTTTTTGAGTCTCCTCAAACAAAATGCACACACACACATACACACACTCAGACACATGCCTACAACACTAACACAAACACACACAGTCTGTACCATTTAAAAAACCTGTTCAAAATAATTTGAAACACAATAAAATGCTTTTATTTCTGGAAGTCCTTCACAGGCAAAATTGAAACACTTTTCCACATCATTATCTTGAATGTTGAACTTCATTTAGTGATTTTTATCCTTATTATAATGAACTTTGTCTGGGTATCTTTAACACCTAATCTGTTTGATATAACTCGCATGTACTGTAAGCATTTGCATGTTTGAGTTCAGTAGTACAAACATGTGTTACAGCCTTTTCTCTCTCTTCTTTTGTTCTGTGTTTAGTGTGGAGTGGAGAACATCAGGAGAGCAGAGTCACTGAATGGGAACCCTCTGTTTATGAAGGTACGTTTCTACCTATTAAATCGTTGAACGTTTCTAATAAACTGCATGTCAAACAAGTAATGATCAAGAATGACTATTTACAATTGAGCACAGAATTTCATTTTTAAGAGTAAATGTGTGTTCAGACAGAAAGCGATGAACGCCACAACATTACATACAAAGTCAATGTAAAGACGCAATAATACGTGATGTCTCCTCTGGCAAAGTGAGTCTCATGATACATGCGATGCCACTCACACAGTGAGGTGTCCATTCCCCTACACCTCATCACTTGAAGTTGAAAGTATTGAACTTTTTGGGCGACGTTGTTTGACGCTTTGCTGCATAATCCAATCAGCATTGAGTCACCCCTGCTGTCACATACATCCTGTCGTAAATCAGATCAGCCAACAAGTGTCTTGCTAATATTAAATAAGGGAGAGGCTACTTGTTGATTTTGATGAGAAATTATGAAACCTTGACTCACCAAAGACAAATGGACAGGTGCTCAGCAGCTAAGATGGAGCGCCTGTGGTTGGTGTCCTGAAGGGGGATCCTGGCACTGACACGAGCTAACAGATCTTCCAACTGGGCCCAGTCAACCTAAAATGGCGCTGCAATCAGCTGTCATTCAGACGAAGATTATGAAGGAGGTGGTGAAACTAACCCAGCTTTGTGCACCTCTGGAGGCTCTCATGAACCCAGACATGACAGCGCTTGGTTTTGTTTGGTTTTGGTTTCTTGGACTTCCACAACAAATACAGTTCAGCAAAAGTGTTTGTGTCGGCCATGTTGATGAGAGAAAGAATAGAGTAGGAAATGTTTTTTTTTTTTTTAAATCTGCATCATCACTTTAGTTGTGGAATAGAAGCAATTGATGCGATGATCCAAAAATAATTCAAATACAACAAAGCAAAGTGATACTGTGTGATTTTTGTGATCGCATTGTGTTCATCGCTTTCGGTCTGAACACACCTTAAGGCAGACACACCACGAGAAAGAGCTGATTTTGAGAAATGCATATCAGATGGAAGGAGTAAA
>JAPZDV010000011.1:2866393-2911833 GCA_029814665.1 Acanthurus lineatus | reverse complement strand
ATGAACGCCACAACATTATATACATAGTCAATGTAAGACGCAATAATACGTGATGTCTCCTCTGGCAAAGTGAGTCTCATGATACATGCGATGCCAATCACACAGTGAGGTGTCCATTCCCCTACACCTCATCACTTAGAGTTAAAAGTATTGAACTTTTTGGGCGACATTGTGTGACGCTTTGCTGCAACATCCAATCAGCGTTGAGTCACTCCTGTTGTCACATACATCCTGTTGTAAATCTGATCGGCCAATGTTGATTTTGATGAGAAATTATGAAACCTCGACTCACCAAAGACAAATGGACAGGCGCTCAGCAGCTAAGATGGAGCGCCTGTGGTTGGTGTCCTGATGGGGGATCCTGGCACTGACACGAGCTAACAGATCTTCAAACTGGGCCCAGTCAACCTAAAATGGTGCTGCAATCAGCTGTCATTCAGACGAAGATTATGATGAGGTGGTGAAATTAACCCTTTGTGCACTTCTGGAGGCTCTCATGAACCCAGACATGACAGCACTTGGTTTTGGTTTGGTTTTGGTTTCTTGGACTTCCACAACAAATACAGTTCAGCAAAAGTGTTAATGTCAGCCATGTTGATGAGAGAAAGAATAGAGTAGGAATTTTTTTTTTTTAAATCTGCATCATCACTTTAGTTGTGGGATAGAAGCAATTGATGCGATAATCCAAAAATAATTCAAATACAACAAAGCAAAGTGATACTGTGTGATTTTTGCGATAGCATCGCGTTCATCGCTTTTGATCTGAACACACCTTAAGGCAGACACACCACGAGAAAGAGCTGATTTTGAGAAATGCATATCAGATGGAAGGAGTAAAAAAAATAAAAAAGCAGACAAGAGTGTATGAAGGCAGGCAAGACTGTAGTAATAGAAAAAAAAGCAGCAGAAGGTGCTGTGAAGCAAGTGAACTCCAGGCAGGAGATGGTCAATAAATTAATCCCTCCTTCCTTCCTTCTGTCCTTCCTTCCTTCCTCTCTTCCCCTTCTCTTTCACTTCCTTCCATCCTTCCTTCCTGCTTTCCTTCATCCTCAACCCTGCAACCTTACTCACAACAGGCATCCTTGAGCTGTAACTGTGTGTGTGTGTGTGTGAAGGGGGGTGTCTTTGTGTGTGTGTGTGTGTGTGCAGGGTTTATTAAAGGAAGGGGCAGATCAATGGGAACCTTTAGAGCTGACTACAGTAGAACTGAACCGCCCGGCTGGCTGGCTGGTCAAACCCGCCACGCTCAGAGACCCCTCGCCAAGTCTCTGAGAGAGTCTGTGTGTGTTTGTCTGTGTGTGTGTGTGTGTGTGTGTGTGTGTGTTTGAGTGTATAAATCAATATCCAGAGGATGATTAGATGGTAGTTACTGAAGGATGGTTTCCTTGGTGTAGTTTTAGTTTCTCGGTGAGCTGCATCAGTCTGCTGCCGTCTCCAGGAGAAGCTGCTTGAAAATACAGAAAAAAACATTGACAAGAATTTTTTTCTGCTGATCCCGGCTGTTGTCGGGTTAATTTTTTTGATAAATCATGGTTCAGATCATACCTTGCACAATCAGTTTACTTTTGTCCATAGGTGCTTGAGCAAAGGCACAAATGCAGCAAATGCATCCTCATTATCCAATTAGAAGGAGCAAACTATGCCCCACTTTTTGTCTTTAAAAAATAAAGTTATCATTAGTTTCCACACTTATTTGATAGTATTTAACCTGCCTGTTTGTTTGTCCCAGCATGCTTCAGCTGCTACAGTCTGTCAGTCCACAGAGGAGCTAGCTTGGATTAAGCTGTAGAGATGCGATGCTTCCTAAGAAACAGAATCAAAAAGACAAATCCTTTATTTGTAATGTGTTAAGTAAAATTAGGTCTTAATTTATTTTGATCCTTAACTTTTCCCCCTGATTGGTAGGCATATTTGGTTTAAATTTTAGAGTAATGCCTAAATTTGATCTTCATCCATAGCATTTACTCCTCTTAACACATTGTTGAATGCATTGAAAAGCAATGCGTTGCTTTCCCTTAACAAAAAACAGCATTTCCTTTTCTTTAAAGTTTGAAACCTGGTTAGTTTAGTGGACCAACAAGCAATCTTTCTCTTTCTTCCCTTTGCATTGTTCAGCACCTTGGCTTTTAACTGCTCCTGTTGATCTGTGAAGTAATGTGGCACCATCGGCAGAAATGTGTTTCACCAGACCTGCATGCATATTTGTGTGAATCAGCCTTTTGTGCGTGCATGAAACAAACACAGCGGGGTGCCCACTCATAGAAAAATGTCTCCATCATGTAACTGAGGTCAGAAACTTCAAGTGTAGTTTCCATGTAAAGTGTCAGCAAAAAGAGTTTAGTTTTATTGCCTGTAGATTTAAAGTGGTATTTGTTTGGCCAGTACTAAGATTGTTGAGGCAAGGATACCTGACGGACAGGAACACAAGCAGGTGTTCATGAAGCTGAAGAAAGGAGAGCGTCTCTTTCTCTCTGTCATAGTAAAAAATCTTCATGTGGTTTGTCGTTCAGGCTCTGGCAGACTTGGTCCACTCTCACCTGAAGTCCAACGTGCCCTGCTCCCGCCAGCTGACCCTCCGCTGCCCGCTGTGCACCAACCCCACCTGTGGAGAGACCAAGGCCTTCTTCGCCAGCCAGACACTCTCATAGAAACTCTCAAACGCACGCACGCACACACACATGCACACACACTCTGGTGCCCTTCCTGCAGCAGTGCTACCTGTAAAGAAACTTCGAGGGATGGTTCAGTTTCTTTGAAACAGGGTTTTATGAAGTAGTTGTCAATAGTCCGGCCTTCCTCAGAAACAGAAGACTCAATCACACTGTCTCTCCAGCACCAACGTCAGTTTCATAAAACAGGCCTAACTGCTTTCGCAATTTTGACATTTGTTTTTTTTCTATCTGTATGTTGGACATGTCAACTTTTGCCACTGCAATTAGTTCACTTAATGGACAAATAAACTTAAAAGCAAAAAATTAAAAAACTCAAATAATTAGAGAAAAGGGTTTAGAATATGCTTTGATACACAGAAAACTCAATTAATTGTTGACTTTGCTCTTTTAATGGGATTTAAAGACAAACCTTTAAAATGGATCAGTGGACTTGTTTAGTGTACTGACTAAGAACTTCATTTAAATAATGTTAGAAGATACAAAAGCTGCTGTGTAAATAGTGTCAAAACACAAAATACTGATCAAATTAAAAAAGAAGTCTTTGGCACTGATCTGCTCATAACTTGAGATTACCTGAATATTTTTCATTTTCTCAACCAGTTTTCCATTCAGATTAAAACAAACGCCTGTGAGAAGGATTAGCTGATTCCATTTTGTCAAAGTCTGAACAGATTAAAGGACTCCCCCTCTGCTGAAACTGCTCCCATCACAACAAAGCTACTGGGAAAAAAAAAAAAAAACGTTGCACTAGTTTTTTAAGTTGCTTTTTTCTGTGTGTTTTTCTTAGTGTTCCCTTGCTTACATTCCATTTACCTAGCCCCTGTAAACTTCCATCAGAGACCCTGTTTCTGTTCTTGCTGCTGCTAAATGTACAACAGTGATAACAGAACCAGACTCAAGGGGGCTTTTTGTTTGGCTGATTCCCTCCCATGCATTTTCACCTTTCACTTTACGCCATTTGCCAACCAGCCTTTAAGCCCCACCCATCCTGCTTAAATGCTTATAACCTCTGCTTATAGCTGAATACAGGTAAAGTTAAAAATAAATAGAGGAGTGATTTAAAGGTACAGCGCATACTAAAGACATTTGAAAGATTTTACTTTTGCTGTTTCATGACAGTAAGATTTAAGTCAAAACCATTTGAATTAATTCATCAAGAGTTAATAAAGAAATATATTGTCTGTAATCTGCTTCTATTTCATACTAAATCTCTACCGAGGTGTTAAAGAGAATCAGAAGTCACTGCATGCTTTCTACAGTAAACCTGGACTGCATACAGACAAGAGAAGACAAAGAAAGTGTCTGGGGTTGCAACCTCTCAGGGTGTAACAAAATCATTTTTTTGGTTTTGTTAGATGGTTTACAAGCTGGGACAAATATGTTACTATACAAATTCATTAACATGTTTTTTTAATGTCCTTTTTGTTTTGTTTTCACTTCTCCTGCTGTATTATAACCATTTTAAGCCTCTTGGTTGCCACTGGTAACTACTCAAAAACTGAAAAGGGAAAAATGTAGTTACTTCTACATGTACAGCCTGTGAGGTATCTTTCAAATAGGTTTTAACATGGCAGATCGCAGAAAACAGTAGCTATGTTAAATCAACTAGGTTAAGTCAAATGTTATTCAACTGATGCTGTTGGAAACTCCTGCTCAGAGGTTTGAGCATAAATGCATTTCAACAAATTTCTGAAAAATATGAGTGAGGACTGCATTTTTGAAAATTCTTAAAGATAAAATTTATTGCAAACTTACATCTAAACTTTTATATCAAACCGCACTGACATTTATGATTTATTTTTAGATTACAGATTGTACAAGTTTTGCCATCTGGCAGCAGGAGTTCCCTCATAGATGTTTTATTTTGCCTGCCAACCGTCCTGTGTTGATGTCAGTAGTTTCCTTTTTGAATCCTTGACATAATAAGTCAATTAAATCTGTTGAACATTCTACTTAATTATGTGGAGAAGCTACTTTTTACTTACCCATACTGGTCTAATACTTCAAAATTGATATCAATAGTATTTGAATAAACTTTTCAGTTTTAGTTTGATGCGACAAAACAAAAGCTTTTAAAATTATTTCATATATCACATTATTGTAGGTGTGATGAGAGCAGGAAATAGTCACTTTAGAGGGAAAGCACATAAAGCCTGAAAGAGCGCTAAATTACAATAATGCTTGAAATGTGCAGTGTGTGTTCTTTAACCAATACACCAAGTAGAGAAGTAGCACAGATGTGTCAAAATGAGAAATGCTGAGTGTAAAATTAGAGTTTCATTTTGTTGTCAATTGGCTTCTTCATCTGTCTGCCTGAACTTTAATGCAGTTCTGTACGTTTTCCATCAACTCACACCTTCCTGATCTCAGTGCAGTAACTAAATGTGAAAAAAACCTAACTGAATTAGTCAGTAGGTTTGAACTTGAGAAAGTCTTTATTTAGCTCACTATCAGGTGCTACAGAAAATGTCTTGAAGTTAACAGGTATGACTCCCTAACAATGTGTAAATGTCAGTAAATACACTTTTTTGGTAGTAACTTGACCTTTGACCTCTAACCTTGTTCCCTCTCCACTGTTTCTGTCCTGTTATACCATGATAATGTGCCTTTTACACTGGCTAACTAGAAATACTGGACTTGTGCTTTATGTCAATATTACATGTGCTTAACCAAAATGCTGACAGGAAAAATCCTCCCTGAAATCTGAACTTGCATGTGCCTGCTGTGATCTGAGCCGTTGACAGTTTCCTCCCCATGCTAAAAATCCAGAAGAGATTTGTGTCAGGAACATGAGAGATGGCAAAAAAAACAGTTGGCAAAAATTCTGCACAGCCGTTATCAGTGGCAGTCTCATCTTAATAAAATATCCATTGCTATAGGAGAGCATAGACTGAACAGCTGTACACTTCTACAAATGGGTTACATGATAATAAAGGCAAATAAGCTAACAGTACAAGACCAATAATGGGGGTAACCATTTTAAACTGGTGCACAAGCCCTTGTAAGTCAGCTCTATAAAAGATTCTCTCGATCCTCTAGTTCTGTCAGTGTGGCACAAATGCAGCATAACAATCCCTAGCTACCTCACTTTGGAGGTAACCAACTAGTTATGCATTGTAGTGTTCACCTACTAGGTAATTAGCTTGCTAGCTCACTAAATTTTTGTAAGTGCAGTCTTTCTGAGGATAATGTGAGGGAACATACAAGATGGAAGTTGACCTTTTGATATTCTGAGCTGACTTACTATTTAAAACCAGTTAAGCAAACCCTCAGCAGTAAAGTCTAGTAATTTCTTTATACTGTCCATGGCGCTGCTTGAGGACATATGAGGCCTTTAGCATTTTACTGTTGGGATGAGTTTGTCACTTACTCAGATCAACCTTTTTTCAGTCACTTCAGACAGAAAGCATAATACTTGTGGCTGCAGTTTCCGTTGACTCCAGACAACAAGTCATATTGGAAAGCAAGTTTTTAAAGCCCATAAAGATTTGAGTGTTTCTCTCCTCATGTGTAGCATTATTGGACCTCCTACCAGCACTTAAAATTATTGTATTATTTTTATAATTTGTATAAAGTATTGTACATTGTTTTTGTTGGTGCACGTTTCTGCTTCCAAGTAATGCACTGTACAACACATAATCTCATTAAAAACAGTGTTACTTTGCGCTTTCAGAGCTCTTCCGTAGTTTTGAAAGAGATTGTTTTGTCTCTGAGGCATATTTTTCATAAAGCAGGATCAACTCAAAGACTCTTGTGTCTCTGCATGCATAAATGAAATCTGATCAACTGTGACAGTAGCATAACTTGGCTGAATTACTAAATGTCGCTGGGTCCAAATGACAGCTTGGCTTTAAAGCAAAGATAAACAAGAACTTAGTGCAGAGCTGCTAGCTGACCACACAGACATTCAGCAGTTGAGATAAACAGAGCTAATCTAATTGTTTCACAATACCTTCAAACTGCACGTTTACATGAGTAAAACTAAATTATAGTTTCTTGAAAACACAAACTATCACTTTAATACAACTATCAGTGGGAAAAAGTCCAATTTGTACAAAAATGGCTAAATGTTTACGTCACAGCAGGAAAACGTGCTAATGTCTGCGATGGGCAGGTTTTTCCACCACCATGTTTTCTGATTTATTTTTAATTATCCTCTGTTAGTTTGAAAACTCTCATGTGAGTGAGTGTGTGTGTTTGCGTGTGTGTTTAGTTTAATATGCACAGAGTTTGTGCTGTACATATAACAAAGACGCTACAGCTATGTTGCAGCTCCAACATACTTTCTTTGTTGTTTTTTGGATTTATTTATTTTTGTGTTTTGACCACACAAACCATCCGTCTCTGCTGTTAACTTTTTTTATATGTATATTTAGGAGACATGGTTTTACTAGTGAGATTAAACATTATGATGAGTCTTCCTTAAAATAAATACAATAAAAAAGCACATCTGGTGTAAGGTGAAGTGTTTGTGTGGTTTCTTCATCTAAAGCACCACAGAGGTGTTTTCAGATTCTTCAACTGAAGGGGGCAATGTTTGTGCAAAAAAGTGTGTAAAAAATCTGAGATTCAAATGTAATCCAGGCAAAGTCGATCTGACACAACTCAGGCAAATAAACCTGACCCCTCAACCACAGGAAGTGGTATGAAGTGACACTTTTATCTGCATTAAACTGACTAAGATTGTTTACTAGTATTACACTAACATATCCAGTAATAAGACCACTCTGTACCAGTTCTCAGACATATTAGAGCCTGTAACTTTCTTCCACCATCTAAAACAAAATCCCTGTGCCAATCAATAATAACTTTATAGCAAAACAAATCATGGAAATTCTGTAATCAGCCACTGCCAGTTACAAGCTATCAAGCTAACAAATAACATAAACAAATAAAGAAATGCTAAATACACTTGCCATTCTGATCAATCTGCCTAGTTGCCGAACTTTGTGCAAAAGAGACTCCTCACCTGAATCTGCATCTGACTGAGACTTCAGCCAGTATGACTGAATCTCCCCGTTTCCTCCAATGCTAACTGTTAGCTGTACAGTGCTCTTTCATGAACAGAATTATTATGGATACAGGGTAGATTTCCACTTAGCATACAGAGACCTGCACCGGGAACTACGACTGTCAAGACTGAATGCCATGGTATGGTGACGTTGTCAAAAGAAGGGAAAACCTATTAAGTAGGTGGGTAGGGGCGGATGCATGGTCTAATCATGACTACAATTTTCCCTAATCCTAGCACAACTGGCAAGCCAATTTTGGAATATATCCAGCAAATGAGATCCACATCCTCTATGAGGATAGGTAATAAATTTAGTGCAGCTACTAAAGGTGAATGCTAATGTCTGTAGTGGTACTCTAATGTATGATCTCGCACCACACTGAACAATCCATAGCAGCAGAAATGTTTCACTCAGAAGCACATATACATTTATGTTCTCATGATAAATTGTAATCATTTTAGTGAGCTCAGACTTTTCCCTGAACTCTTGTTTGTCTGTTGCACTCCTTTTTATATCTCTCTCCTGTATTCCCCTGCCTTTTCTCCCTCTTTTCATTCCATAATTCTCTTGCCACCCCCTTTTACCTCTTCCTCCTTCCTTCCTCCCCCTGCATCTCTTTTTACCTCCCCCCATCAGCCTCTTCACCCTTCTTGTCCTCTTATCTTTTCCAATCTTCTGTCCTCCCCCTTCCACTTGCCCATCTTTTCACCTTCCCCCTTTTCTCCATCCTCACCCCCATTTTTCCTCCTTTTCCAATCTTTTCCTCAACTTCCAGCTCCATCCCCACTCCCCTCCACACCTTCCCATTCATTCCTATCTCGTTCTCTCCCCCTCCACCTCTCCACCTCCCACTCTTCCATCTTTTTTCCCAGCAGTCCCCTGCGGTGTTGCAATCACCTCTGCTGCTGTTGATTAAGCTGAGAGAGATTGGCTGTCCACGACCCAATAACCCCTGAGGGCGCTGGGCTTGGCGCCTCCTCCCCACCTCCTCCACCCCCACATCTGAGCCAGCTACAATCTCTCCTTTCATTTTATTTTCTTCTTTTTTTCTCCTAACCTTTTCTTTCCTCCCGTCCACCTCCCCTTCTCCTTTCATCTCTTCCTTTTCTTTTTGTATCCTTGCCTCCTCTTCCCTTGTTTTGTCTCTACAACCCTCTTATTTTATCTTTTCTTTTATCTTTTCATCTCGTTTTTTCTCATACCATTCTATCGTCTATGACTTCTCCTCTTTTTGTCTCCTTCCCCTCTTTCTCTTCTCATGTATTCTGCTCTTTCCCCCTCCCTCAGATCTGCTATCATCTCCTTATTCCCTGTCCACTTGTCTCCCTTTGCAGTCTTCTGTCTTCATCTTCCATTCACCCCCAACTTTTCTCTCTCCTCTCCCTCTCTTTTTTCCGATAATTTCTTTTACATTCCCCCTTTTCTCACATTCCCTCAGGCCTCCTCTGGTCTTCCTTCATCCCCTTTTCTGTTCTCTCGAAGGCTTCCCCTTCACACACCTCTGCTATTGTTATGTGGCAAATAATCTTGAATAAAGGTCCACTTACCAGCTGTTCTAATCTTTTCACTCATAATGACCATTAGATGGGTCAACAGATTTGCTGGTTGTTCTCAGGGAAATGTATTTGCAATAAATTAAACTTCATATTAACGCTGTATCTGCTAATTTCTTATAGGTATATTTATTCATTTCTGTTAAGATGTGGTGAGATTTGTAGTTTTTATTAACTATGAAGAGCTAAAAGTGCAGTAACTGCACATTTGAAATGTGAATCTTAAATCTGAATTGACTGATTTTACAGCAACAAATACAAAGAATAGGTAACTGATCAACTATGATGAGAAATGCAGACCACTTATGACTTCTGCCCATCATGATTACGGACCAGCCCATTTGATGAAAACCCACATCACACTCAACAACTACAACATTCCTTTTATCAAGTCACATGTTTATGGTCCTTTTTTTGTATCTGTAATGTAAAACTATCAGATTTCAAAAAGTTGAAGACACAACAAGTTCTGTCCTTGTCATATTTCAGTATTAAAATCATATCACGGTGTGTCTCTCCTTTACCACAGCGCACACATGCCACAGACATATTAATGTGGATCAGGGCGCGATGCCAGAGGAGAAACTAGGGGCTGTTTTAAAAGTTTAGGGGACAGCACCAGCATTTAGCACTGGAGCTCAAAGCAAAAGCCTGTCATCACCCTTTGAGTCACATTTTCAGACTCAGTTTGTGCAAGTTTATAACCTACCATGTTGTTGTCCTGTCTGCCTCTGTGTGTGACCACAAAGTCAAAAACATACAATGATTCAACAAAATAAGGTTCAGCAGCCCTACTACAAACATATCTGTGCCACTTGTCAATTACACTTGCAGGCATTTCAACTATACTCGATTATTGACTTTGATTTCAACCTTAACTGGTCTGTGACTGCTGACATTTTTGGCTCTCAAAAATGCAGACACTCACAATCTGTCCTGCATTGTTTCTTCTCTCTCGTCATCTTTCCTCTTCTGCCTGAGCTCTACTTTTCTCCTTCTCCTCGTTCCTTTGTTTTCTAATGGAGGGTTCCTTTCTACAATGAAATCCAAGTGTTTCTTCCTAGAATGCATGTTTTCCAAGGGTTGGTTGCATGGAATGAATGTGTTCTCTTCTATGATGCAAATTTTTTGATAAAGGGTTGGAATCTAGCATGTAACACCCGTATTCCTTATGTATGTATATATATGTATGTATGTATACACAAACACCCGTACCCTCTCTCCTTTTCTCTCTATTCAACACCATACTGTTCTCTTTAATTTTAAATTTTTTTTTTGACTTTGCTCCGTCTGTTTGCTGGCCTATCAGCTCAGAGGGGGAAGGGCTGTTCAGGACAAATTGTGTGCATGTGTGTGATTGTTTGTGTGTGTGCATGTGTGTCATGGTGACTGCAGACTGCTAGTAATTGAAAATCCGGGACGCCAGCACTGCAACCCCGTGACCTCCTATTGAGAGAACAACCATTGATTTCTACAGAAAAAAGAGAGAGGAGGGAGTGGGAAATAAAGAAAAAGAAAAATTGAAAATATATTTGGGAGAACAGAGGTGAAGAAGAATGGAAGGTAAGAGAGGAGGAAAGAGAGAATTAGAGATAAATGAAAAGTAATGGAAAACAATAGGGGTAAACCAGGAGGGATGAATGGAGAAAAGAATAGAAAGGATACGAAAAAGGAAGGGATGGTGAAGGGGTGGGTAAAGTACAAAATGAAAAAAAACTTTCAAGAGTACAAAAGAGAATATAAAGAGATGATACATGACGAGAAAGAACGATAGAAGGATTTCAACAGTGGAAAAGAGCAAGATAAATGTCAAGATGGAAAAGAAAAAGTTAAAGCGATAAAGATAAAAAAAGGAGGGAAAGCACAAGGTGGGAAAAAATGAGTACATTCTAATGCAACAAAAAAAAGGGATGTAACCACTTGCAGAGTTAAAGGGAAACAGAATCAAGTAGTGATGCAAAATGAGGCTAAGGTGAGGAAGCTGAATAAACTTCAGTCTCCGGCTTGCCTGGGTCCAGACCTTTGAATCCACCCACATCCCCCAGTTCATTTGTAGATTCTGAGTAACAAGCTGAAACTTGTGTCTGATATCAGGCAAATTCTAGCCTAAATTTGACTATTTGAAAACTCCCTTTTGCAAACATACAAGTAGGATGTTGTCAGTGATAACTGATTCTCAATCCTTTTAACACTCTTGTTTGGGAATAGTTAAGTGAACATAAAGGCCATGTTCAAATTAGTAAGAGTGAGACTCAGACTTCTGTCTTTTTTTGGCCCTTACATAAGCCTACAAAGTAACCTACTTGCTTCATACCATGCTGGGGTCTTTTTTTGTATACATTGGCTTGTGAATATGGAAGTGAAACTGGCTATTCCATTTTCTCAAGATCACCAGTTTATGAAATAATTATCTAGAGAAATTGAAGTTTATTAGCTCAAAATAACAAGATAATAAACTCCAGAAGACAAGAAATGCTTTCCTAGTATTATTTATAATGTTTATGAGAGATCAGGAGTGCCAAGACAGCATGTACATACAGTCTTGACAACCGTGGCAACAGATTTTAGTTGAAAACTGTAAACTCAAGAGGTTAGATATTATGGATCAATGCATCTAACAGTGCTTAAATGTTAACTAATTATGTACATACTTTATTATACTCTTCAAACACCCACCAATAGGGGGAGTCTAGTTTACCTAGGCAAACAAAAACTCTTTTTTTTAAGTCTGCTGGTAGTTAAAGGTGACTATTGTATGAAGGCTTATCCTTTACAATAATTAGCTAAAATGTAAATACCCTAATCTTAAATCAATAGGAAAAATATTTGCTTAACAAATGACTTGATTTTAGACTTTCAAATCCACTCCACAGACAAATGTGTAAGTTATGGGGAATCCTAGTCATTCTCTTTTTCGTCTTCTTCTTCTTCACCTTCTTTTTTTGAGTAAGCTGCTGACTTCTGCCAGCTGTGTTTACAAACTAGCGAGTCACGCCTTTAATACGCCGTCAAGACATTACACCTCAGTCCAAGCAGGCCAGATCAGCTTTACAGATTGGTGAGGCACAATAAAGGCGCAATATTGTCACCAAGAAAAGGCTGCGTATGAGGACCTTGCCGAGACAATCAGATTTTCCTCAGTTTAGTTTGACTTTCCTTGGGAACAACATAATTTATTGTGTGTTGTTAGGAGTACAAAGCAGTGTGCTTCTGTTCACCAGTAATCAATTGAGTGTTCCCCACACATTTTGCCTCTGGGTAACTTTTGAGTCTTTGTGTTTAGATGGGCAGAGAGACCTTTATTTCGACGTTCAATTCACAATGAGGGGTATCCTGCTGCCTCTCCTGTGTTTTATATTTATATATTATAAAGACAAATCTGATACACAACAACAGCCACCTTAATGGCCACAGGATCGAACTAACATGTCAGACAATGTCAATGATAACTGATTATAATAAGCTTTATGACCTTACAGAATTTGCATGAATTTTTTTTTCCTTTCGGCCGTCACTGCAGAATTCCCTTGTGTTAATGAAGACCAACATGTTACAAATGTTTTAAGTGAGTCGCTGTTTGGTTTTCCACCCTTTGTCCTCCTTATCAAGCATCTGACCCACAGGTAATAGAAAGACAATGTCAAAAGATTAACAGCTACAGAATGGACTGCTGTTTCCCTGGCAACAAAGAGAGGCAGAGGAGCAGGAGGCTGGGATGGAGTGATTAAAAGGGGAGAGAAGGAGGAGGATAGCGAGTTTAAAGGGGAGAAGTGACGAGGTGGATTGATGAGAAGAGATGGATGCTGGGATGATTACACAGACAGAGTAGAGAGAGAAGAGTGACACAGAGAAGAAAAGGATAAAGGGACAATAGATGGAGAAGAAGACAGAGGAAGATAGAGACTTTAAAGACAGAGAGAAAAAATAAATAGACTGATGGATAGAGAGCTTAAAAGGAAAGGAGGGAAACGACCGACAAGACTTTACAGTTTTAAACAAGATAAAACTTCAAACATATCTGTAGGGAAATACAGCTGAAAGGAGAAAATTAAGAAATATATGAAGAAAAAACAGAGAATAAATAAAAGGTTATTCTCTGTGGATTGTGTTAATAAGACAAGTCCATACAACCTGGTTTGCTGTTGGGTTGTATACCCTCTTTCCACAAAATATTATTCATACAAAACAAATTTGTTTTCCAAGTT
Source organism: Acanthurus lineatus (assembly GCA_029814665.1). Classification (NCBI taxonomy): domain Eukaryota; kingdom Metazoa; phylum Chordata; class Actinopteri; order Acanthuriformes; family Acanthuridae; genus Acanthurus; species Acanthurus lineatus. The sequence continues at coordinate 2,898,391 of JAPZDV010000011.1, read as the reverse complement.
AAGGCTGTGGAATTTAAGACTGACTGGATTATGTTCAGAGGTAATGAGTTTAACAAGTGATTCACTACATTTAAAGCCTAGTCATAGAAATGCAGTCAGATGGATGCAGTTCATACAAAGTACAGGATCTGACACCGGAGACTGATGTTCGTATCCTGACTCCTGCAAGTGGCTCAGACTAAGCACACTGTGGTTAAGGTTAAGGAAGGATGGTTTCATGGTTTCCTTTGATAGACTTTTTGTTTATTTATCCAGATAATAATCCCACAATAACAATGTGCTACCAACTACTTGACATATTCATAAAACAGTTATCTTCTTGTAGTCTCAGGTATAGTCAGATAGTCAGCAGATATCCTATTGCAAGATTTTGGGCTCTTCCTGTGGGAAAACAAATAAAGTATGCTGTCAGTAATCATGTTACTGATTTATTGAGTAACAACATATTTGCAGCTTGCCAGATATGTTAATTAACATCTCATTATTTTGGTACTAGGAAATGTGGCTTTACATTTTGTGTCTGTGTATTTAATGGTGTATTTAAATGCAATTTCAAGTTATAGAGGAGAAACATTTTTGATATAACAGTGTTTACTAGGGAAAAAAATCTGGACTTTTTATACGGAACCCCAAAGTGATCAATATGAAAGAATGAAAAAAACTGTAAAATAAATAGTCTTTGGAATTAATTTTGTAAAAATTTAAGTGAACCAACAATTTGAGTATTTTTAATTTAATAGAATTTTCTATTTCAGAACGCACATTTCAAGAATCTATTTTTTAATTTATTTCAGGATTTTTCATCTTTTTGCTTTTTTTAAAACGTCATGTCTGTTTTTATCTCATCATGTCATTTTAATATAATAATAACAGATTTTTTTTCACTGTGGTGCTTACAGTCACACAACAGTAATTTTCACACATATATAATGAAGAGCACTAAATTGTGGGACTGTTAGCAAAATGCAGAGCTACATTTTTCTTACTTTTATGGCTTTTCAAGGGTGCTGTGTTTGGTACATTTGCAAGCTTAGAATTCAATCAAATCAATCAAGTTACAGTAAATTGGACAGTAACTTAGTACCCTTTGTGGTATAAGGAATGATTTGGGACCAAGTCCTTGTCTATGAGAAAACATAGGCAGCCTTCAGGGTGAGCAGGGACGAAATATAACTTTTATTTACATAAAGACTATACTTAAAATAAGAACATTTTTTCAAAGGTTTTTCTTTCACCTTTTCTACTTTTTAAAAAGTGACTGCTGGAGGAAGACGGGAAAGGAAAAGCAGTAACATGGGATGAGGAGCAGCAAGACCATCAGCACAGGTCATCAGGTGAGCCACCAAGGAGCCCAGAGTAAGTACAACTGTTTGGTTTTACTTCATACCTCGGTTTAGTGGTTCATTGTACTAATTTCTTTGAAAAGATTTTTCTCCATGACATTTTAAATAAAATTTCTTCCATATTTTACCTCTAATGAAATCCTAAAACATGAAATCCAAGCATATGGAAATGTGTTTTGTGGGCCTTCAGGGCACTTCTAGCAGTAAAAATAATTACAGGAGTATGTTGTACATGGATAAGACCATTGTGGTTTCTTTATTGTTTTTTTTTCTTCTTTTATACATAGAGTGGAACAACATTAATTCTTCAAATATCTCCTTCATGTTTGATCATTGTTTTATTCCACACCACAAGTTTTCAGTCACTTCTCTTTTTCTGTTCCAAACAAATGTAAAAAATAAAAATGCATCACTTGATTTTGATTACGGTATGACAGCCATGAGAGGAAATGGTAAAACAGAAAAAAAGAAAAGGAAAGGAAATAGGAAAAATGTCAGTAAACATAAAGCAATGAAATATTGTTTTGGGTGAGGTTTTGGCGGCAGAGCATGTGATTGGATACTGTGGTCAAACTTGATGTTTATTAATTAGATACAGTTCACATGTTAAGCTCAGGAGTAGCCTGTTGTGATGCCTTTACATGCCCATTAACTTAAAATCAAAATGCTATTGATTTGGTTTACAATTGATGTTACCTCTTTGACCTTTGACCCCTCACTGTCATGGTTGCTGACATCAGAAACAAAACTCTGCTTTTTTTCAAATCCATAACTTGACATGGGACATGCTGTAAAATGCATTGTATTATCTATATCTTGATCTAATCAGAAATATTTAGTACAGAGCCTTGAAAGTTCTGTAAAGACACTGTTGAAAGTTTCAGTTATTATCTCATGTAAAACTTAAAAACAGCCTATTTCAGGACTTCAGGTCTTCCTAAGTGAAGCAGTGTTAAAACCATATTTAGGCATGATTGTGATGTTAACAGATATATTTCAGTTGTAGCCCTGTGGTTTTTCTAACCTACAGTTATTTACGACATTAAGCTACAACAATTTAATAACAGAAACAAAAGTATAAAAGGAATTCCTTTTGCAAATTTTAAAAACGTCTGCTTTGGATGTTAACGAATCCTCCAACATCAATTCAAAGCAGGCAATTTTTCACAGCATCTAGAGCATATGCTTTGTGCTAAAATTCATTTGGAGGTCTTGTATCTACACTTCATCACCATCCGAGAAAAAAAAATACAAAAGAAAAACTATGCAATTTTTTTGCCCCATTTACGATTTTCAAAAAATATTCCAATCAGAAAAAAACATGTTGTTTGAGGCTCTGAAGCTAATCAGTTATGGAAGACAAGTAAGGAAGTACTGGAAGTGCTCTAAACTGTATTTTGGTTCTCTTTTAACTAACACTGTATGAACTTCATTACAAACACAAACACTTATGGATTTTAGTTCACTAAGTGAGTTAGGATAGTTGACTGAGGGTTATTTTGATGAAGTAACTTTAGATGAAAAAATAAATCTCTGCTGTCATTTTGTTTAATGGACCATTTGTTCTCTCAATCTTGTTTAGTTGTTTGGTTGCCAGACTGACTTACAGAGAGTAAGCTGTTGGTACATGCCTGCCATTGGCCAACTATTTTAAGTTGGCATTTTCCTCCCCTTCCTCTATCTGCATGTTAACCGGTTACATCATGAAACAACAGCAACAATCTCTGAGCTAGAAACCTACACAATGAAAACTGTGGGCTTTGACAAAGATTTGGATCATGCAGTTTGGCAGACCTGCTGGATCTTTTGCTAAGGTTTAATAACTTAAATGCCAGAGTTTACCTCCCTACCTGCAATGTTCTGCAACATCCCCTCAGAACAATTTTGCAAGGGCCAAACTGTAGCACCCTAGATTTAATGCCAAGCAAGATGATTGTGCTTGGTTTGAAGAAATATCAACAAGTCAAACTATTCTGTTTCCTCTACAAGAGTGAGGATGGGTTCGGTCTGTCCTCTCCAGTGCTGTCACAAAAGCAAAGTGTGGAGCCCCTGCTATGACTAAACCAAGGACTTTTGTCAAAACACATCTGAGTTCTACCTGGAAACAGTTCTGTCACTCACCTGGGGTTCATCATATTGACCCTGGAGGGCTTAGTGATTTTTTAACTGAATAGTTGTTTTTAAATTGATGCACTTTGCTTAGCCACTATTAAACATCAGATTTGTTGACATTAAGTAATAAAACTTCTTAAAACTGGTATTTTGAGATTTTCAATTTCGTTTTTCAGTTTTGGATGCCAGTATTTATTTGTGTGAACCTCGCTTTAACTTGAACAGGCAAAAATAAATCAAGTACATTAGAGCAGAGCCAAGCAGCTGCAGAACAGCCCAAGCAGTTACTATCAATAATCTGCAAATGATGTTTCATCTCTGACTCTAAATTCAGCAGAAATGTTCAAACATCTCATGCATCATGTTGAATTTAACTGTCGCTGTCACTGTCACTGGCTGGTGTCCAAATTACCAAACAAATTTACCCGTAAACTTGGTAGCTCATTGAAAACCTCACAATCCCTCCACTGTGTAGACACTGATGCTTCACCCTCTTAAACTGATTGAAATGGAAACAAGTTAGCAAGTTTTTTTTATCAGCGGGTCAATGGTCATTGCAATGCAAGATGTAGTGCAAATTTCTGTCTGTATAGCAAACAGTATTTGAAATGAAATGAGAGGATGATAATGATAAGGTTAATAATAATAATAATAATCACAATGCATTACACGGCTAGCTAATCGTAAATATACTCATGCATAAAATTTGAGCTATAGCACTGCTGTATGGATAATGTAACTGTGATGCTAGCATTAATAATGCAGAAAAAGGACACCAAAACAACAGTTTAGAAAATGATGCAAAGAAATAAACTGAATTGTTGCTGGATTTGAAAGGAAATAGATGAATTCAAAGAAGCTGGTATTATTTTGGGCTGAAACAAGTAATTCTGGCATCATTCCAACAATGTTCCCAATCCCAAAAATATTCACATGAGGAGGCAATGACCCCTGTAAAAGAAGCAGAGACCAAAAAATAAAAAAGGTCTTAAATCATAAATCTCTCAGTCCTCAGCAGATGGGACGGAGAGGAACAGTAATACATCAACAAGAAAAAGAGCATAGAAGAAGACAAGCATTTTTTCATTTTTGGTTTTAGCGCACCTTTTTAACTATTACAAAAAAATCACAACAGAAAAATGTGTAAAGCTTTTTTACCCACATTTGTTTCATTTTAAAGTTACAGTTACCAAAAAAAGGAAGAAGAGCAAGTGAATAATTTATGACATATGCTATTATAACATCATCCTAACACTAGTGTCTATGAGGTATATCTGCAACAGTTTGGTAAAGAGAGCACGGTCTGCGCACAACTCTCACAAGTTTGTCTCCATGTTTTTTCATCATCTAAAGCTTTGCAACCATTTGAAGAAAGAGAAGGAGAGGACGATGAGAGGGAACGAGCTGCCTTTCCACTTAAGTTGGATTCAGAAATCAACTAGTATAAAATACTTAGTGTGTTTACATGGATCTGCAGAAAAAAATTACAAAAATCGCAGGAAAATGTTTGATAGCTCAGTTTCTGCAGATCACAAAATATTTGCTTCAGAGGGGTCACGAGATTTCTTGTGATCACCAAGTGAATAATTTTTTACTCTGTGGTGTAAAGAAAACAAGAAACTTATGTGAAATAATGACACAATTTAAAAGTAATAGTGAGAAACAAGGCTTTTCCTTTTATGACTCTTTGGCTTTCAATACATATGGAAATCCAAAAGGTCAAAATTTTCTCACTCAGACACTGAGGTTATTCCAAGTTTAAATCCTGCTCAATTGCTACTATTTTTTTCAAATATATTTACCTCTTCCTATGGTATTCTGAATTTTTTCGGCAATGTATTTGCATTATCTTGACCTCAGACCCATCTCTACACAAGTAAATGTAGAATAAACTTGGGTTCTCCTTTGGACAGCTGTGAACAAACAGACTTGCCTGTGCAAGCCCAGATCAGGAAAAAGAGAAAACAGAGCAGAAAGCCTTTGGTAATCACTCTGAATTTCTTCGCGTTGATTGCATTGCAAAGTACCAGAGATCAGAGAGGAAATCAGAGAGGTATTTAGTTTTGAAAGGAATAGGATGTTTACAGCACAACAGAGAGGTCTAGACTTCGCTTTGGTTCAAGCAAGGCACTCATCCAAGGTTATCTCATACTTTGCAACAAAAGCGCTTTCGACGTCTTTGTTTTGGCCTAGTTTGGAAAAGCAGAGTGTAACAGCAGGTATCTAAAAATTGGCTCAATCCTTGACTTTAACCAGAACAAGCCATGGATTTGTTGCCAGTTGGCTTCTATGGTTGATCCTAAAGCCAAACACTTGGAAGAAGAGGGTAGATGTATGGCACAGCTGGATGTATAAATCCCAGGCAACTAATCCTACTTGCATATTGCTGCTTTATTAAACAATAAATGGTGTTGTATAGTATGTTTTGCTTTCCCACCAATGTGGTGGTTATCTCTTATAATGACATACTGTATGTCAGGCATATTAATCGGGATAGGTTAGTTTTACTATTAAGTTTTCAGTCTCAACATCAATCAGAGCAACTGCTGGAAAAATCTCAACCCAGATCATGCTCTGACTGTGCTGGTATCAGTTTCAGTCAGTCAATAAGTTATTAGGCTTAACCACTTTGGTCCCCAAATTTGGATAAATTGCTATAATATTCAATATAGATATTCAAGGTCCCAGTAGGATACATTGTAATAATTGTGATGATCCCCTTACTTTATATAATTGATTTTTATCAGGATGAACTTAGTATTTTTTATCAAAACTTTGGTGTATGACCAAATACCTGCTAAACCAACATTGCTAACAGTCTCCTCTGAACTATGTTCTGTACAAATTAGCATTTTAGTTCAGTTTGGCATTAGCACTTAGCTAAAGGGACCTCATTCCAACCAGAAAAAGGTTGGTAGGTCTCTCACAGTTTTACAGTTCCTCCTTCTATTTAACTTTACAGACTTCACAGGCAATTATCAGGACCAAAAGTAGTTTACAAGGCTTCCTACCCATCAAACAGAAAAGTTCAGCCTTGAGCTCAAAGGGTCAGAGCAGTGCTGCATCCTTGTGGTTGCTATGCAGCACAAAGTTGGCAACAATCAGCCACCTAATTACTGTCAGAAAGATAGTGTAAAGTAGAAAACAGGGAGAATGTTGTTGGAAATAAACACAGCCCACAGGAAACTATCTGTTAATGAAGAAGCAGGATGTTGACGTCTGGACAGAACACAAAGCCTTGTCATCCAAGAATTTCATCCTCAGAGTACAGACTTCGAAGGCCTTTTTTTTAAAAAAATTTTTTAAATTCTTAGGTATCAGTGTGACTTCATGAATATGCAGCTTGCATGTAACAGTGCAAAACAGCATCTTGGTTCTCATTTGAGTATCATAGTCTAGAGGTGTTATTATACCATAAACAAAGTGTTTGTCGGATGGTTTAACAATGTCATAAAACCCCTCGCTGACAGCAGAATTGGGTGGTTTGATCCTGTGACTGCAGTCTTTTAGTGTGGCCTTAAGAAACAGGAATGAACATTTATGTCTTTGCTGCGCTACGTAGTTCATTTGAAGTATTCTGAAGCCATAAAATGTAAGTACCCTTCTTCAGCAGTGAAGGACTCGGAAAAATAAACCAAGCAGACCCAGTGTTACACCTGCTTCTTTCCCCTTCACACTCTTCTTTAGGAAAAGAGACAACGCAAGGCCAAGAGAGGAGGGGAAAGAGAGAAAAAGGAAGGGAGTGAAAAGGAAAATGAGTAGGAGAGGATAAAATGTAGCATCATCATGAAAAAGAGAGACCAAAAGTGTAGAGCTGGACGCAGACCGTACTGAAGAGGACAAAAATCTTTGGTTTCTTTGGTTTCATCAACACGATTAAAAGGACAAATGGAAAGTCAGTGAGGTAGCCTCTCTGGTTCTCACTACTGAAATAGAAAGTTTTCTTCTTTTTACATACACACAAAGTCAGTCTTGGAAGCAGCTAGCTTTAAGGGACTCCTCAGTTTTCCTTTCTAACGAGTAAAACAAGTCGGTGTGTTTGCATTCACGCAGCCACACATACCAATAATCTGGTAGGAAACACAGCATGGTCTTTTACTGTAGAGGTGGTGTGTGTTAATATTACATCCTGTTGACTAATACCTGAAAAATAACTGAAAGGTTTGAAATAAAAAGCTTTTTTATGCACAAGATGGTGTTTCAAGTTGTTCCTCTAAAGCTCAGTAATTTTGTGAAATGTTGAGATTGTTTCAACATCAAAAGGATTTTTCAATTGGAAATGTTCAAGAAAACAAAAAGCAAAAAAATATTTTTCTCTCGATCAAATCATAATCATTCAGTGATCATCAAAATGTTTTTGACAGCTTGTTGGGTTGTGTGAAGCCCATACGTGTACACTAGAATCTGCAGCAGAAACTGTCATGGATGGGCACCAGAAACTTAAGGAGCAACGTAACACTCTGTTTTAACTCCGACACTATTACTTTACAAATGCTAAAGAAACTATCTGAACCCTGACACAAATGCTGATAGAGTTTCTGGATCTAACTTGGAGAAAGAAAAATAGCTCATGCTTATGGGGTAATTATGTGAATCATGTGACTGTAGATGAGCTTAATAATTCTAGAAAGTGGATTTAATCCTTATTCATACTTGAAAATTTTTCCCTTGTCAACCTAGGGGCTCCTTAGAATCGTGATCACAAAATAAGGTTTTTGTTAAAAAAAAAAAACAAAATAATCTTTACCCATGCCAATTTTAGCCATACATGAGCAATGAAAGAGCATTTTTAGTTTTGTTTTTTCGCTATATTAGACATTAAATGCAACTAATAAATGTTTAGTTTGAAATTGCAAGGGAAAGTCTTGGTAACCAGTAGAAGTGCAACAAAATGCCCTGAAACATAAAAAAACTACAAAGAGCTTGGCTTACATGCAGGGACTTTTCATGCTTTTGAACATGTGTAGACTATACTGTCAATACCTTTGTAGAGTGAAAGTATGAATAAGACCTTAACCAGGGTATGAGCTGCGTGGATGTAAACACACAGTTTATTGGCCTCTCAAGGATTCCAGTTATCTTTGGTGAGTCAGTTTATATCAGCGTGTGGCCCTTACTTGACCTGATCAAGTGTTACTAGAACATCAGTCTGAAATTCATTGCTTGTTCAACAATGGTCAGTAGGATGTAAACAAATTAAAAAACAAAGCAACCAATAAAATAGCCACAAAAATCACAAGGAAGAAAAGAAAAACAGATGCAGTGCTCATCATTAGTAGGCTATTATTTGTCATAAAGAGATTGTTTTCATTTTCCAAAAAAGAAAAATTATTAGCAGGACAAAAAAACTAAATGACTAAAGAGTGAGAGCAAGTGTTGACATTCAAAAGTACGCAAGTCTAATCTGACATTCCTATATTGTTCTGTCATTAAATCTAAACATTCATAAAACAACATTTTATCTGCTTTTTAAAGTAAAGCTAACTAAAAATAAATTAACAGGCCTGACATAAGCACTGCATCTTTGATGCAACTAACATTCTTAAATACTCATAAATATTCATCAAAAAACAATTACATCTAATTAAATAACATTAAATTATTATTAAGTACAAAACTAGTGTGTTCTAACACACATCATAAATAAATACAGCATTGAACTGAAAGAAAAGGAAATACAATGTAAACTTTGGCAAAGCTAATCATCAAGGGTAAAAGGGTTCAGAGGGAGATTTGGCAACAAAATTTGTTCGCTTAAATGAATTCAGAATTAAAAGAAAACATAAATTACATTAAATAAAAAAAAATCACATATTGCAAGAACCTAGGAAGGAACATTGTATTAATAGTAGACACATAAGTATTGGCAAATAATTCGTAAGTACTCTAAAACAGACAAGCAATGAAAACCTCATGGGACAGTTTTTGGTTTCATACCTTTTTTTTCTTTTAGTTTGGCAGGTTTAGCCTGTGTTACATCCAGATAGAACTGCAAGTGGGAATGGAAAATGGCCGCCATCACCTGAGCCATAACCCACACCCCTCCGTTGGGCGAGATTAGCAAGATTGGGAGGGTCAGGTGGGCGGATGATTTCTTTGGACTAGAAGCTTTACATACAGAAAGAGAGAGACAACTAAGGATAAAGCTATTTGACCGATATTTTAGCAGTTTCTCTCAGCAGGTGTAGTGTTTTTGGTTTAGTTTCATTTATTGTTGTTCTGTGTATGGAGCAGCAGCAAATTTCCTCCCCCTAAAGAGCAAGCTAACATAGGTTTGTTAGTTACAGACAGTTAGCCTGTCCAATCATCACTCTCTCTGTGAAGCTCGTCCTCCAGCACGGCAGTAACAAAATGGTGTAATGAAATATGTTTTTAAAAACTTTCTCCTCACCTTTCCAAGCTTTTCACCCAAGCCAGCAGTGCTTTTTTATGTAAGCCAAAATTCAGCTTAACAGACTTTGGCTCTATGGATTGTCCCCTGTCTATTAATTTCTTGGTCTATTATCACATCTCTGATATTGAAATTCAGAAAAGAGAACTGGTTGCTGTTTCCCTGTTTTAAAATTCTTGTTTTTAAGTCTTGTATTTGGACACCAAGAAAAGTGAAGAGGTCTGTTTTCTATTTGATCACTTGTGAAACACTGTATGCTAGCTAATTTGGGTTTGGGTAGAAAAGTAAAAACTAAGAGATGGTCACTTAAACAGCACTGTAAGCAACTTAATGGAAAAGAAATTAGTTGTTCTAGAGATGTTAAAGATGTGTGGAAAAAGAAAAGGTGTCAGTGTGCTACTGTTAGTACAGCAAAAAATCTTTGGTATGCACTGTACGTTTCACATAGCATTACATTGTACTCTCTCCGCAGTAGGAATTGCACCGGACAACAGCCAGCTTAACATGGAAAAGTTGTCTGATTCCCCACAATGGGTGGAACTAGAAATGGAAGATGGAATCATTTGAGTAACAGTCAATCACTAGGTATCTTTTTCTTAATGCTACTGCACCAAGATGCTTCCATCTCCAATGTGTTATATCGTATGGATGTGAAGCAGAGAAAAAAAAAATCTGGACTGTTGTCTGGGAGCTTTTTTTTTTACTACTGCTAGAGATTATCGGAGGTAGACTTTGTCCTGTGAAGCAGGTAATGATGTGGTGGGGAAAAAATTCAACAACAAATGTTTTTTCTCTTTTTTAGCATCAGAAGCTTGTAGTGACCCTGGTCAAGTTTGTGGGTGAGAAGCATTTATTAGTATGATGGCTGCATGTGTGGATGCCATGCCAGAGGAATGAGCAACATCAACTACCAGATGTTCAACCTACATTTTAGCTTAGAAAATTATGGTTCGAGTGCCTGCTGTGGGGAATTTAAGCTAGATATCTGCTAGCATACAAGCAGAATACCGGCTATCCTTAGAGAAATTGTAACAAGTTTGTCAACATTTGAATGGAAGTGCAGAAGAAAGAAATTCTACTGGCTATTAAGTTGAGGGACAACCATACTTGATTAGCCTATAAGCTAACAAAGAAAGTTTTGCTCAGCCTTCAACAGATGTAGTATGATGATAATTAGCTGATCATAACCCACATAAACCTACAGCACACCACTCTAGCATGGATGCACATCATCCATCATGATGTAGGTGTGTACATGCTGGTTAGTAAAGTTGAGATTTTCCTTTTTGGGGGGAGAAGAACTGCTACTGGACTTAACGGTGAATCTTTGGTTTGTTAGCTGATGAGGTTTCTGTTGTTCTTTTAACCATTTTTTTACTTTGAAAAACTGCATAGGCACACGTTAAAGACACTCTTCAACCGTGAGAGACACATTAATGTTCTGCCTTTTTTGGGGGTCGGAGGGAAGAAAATGGTCAATGGCATCCCCCACTGAATCCTTCCCTCCTTCCCATGTGGTTTTACCCTTTTTAGTCCCCAACTTGCTTTCCCTTAAAGATGGCCTGATGCAATATCAGGCAGAACAAAGCTACTTCTCTGCTCCCATGATGTTATCCTTCCTTCATTCTTCCCTCCTTCTCCTTATCGTCGTCATCCTCCATCCTCGACGTCGCCACCACTCTTTTTTTTCTTTTTTATTTTAGTAATAATTCTCTTCCATCTTCAGTTTTTTCCCTTGTTGGAACAGTTAGGTGCAGAAAAAGGTTTTCTTTGGTTTCGATTTGTCAATAAATAGAAAAAGTCTCAAGTGTCCATTTTTATTTTAAATCGTTCTCAAAGCCTTTGGCTTGCCTCTAACCAGGCCAGTACTCAGCCTGGGGTATCTAAGGAGCAGGGGCTGCTGACTGACGCCTTTCCTTTGGTTTTGTTTCTTTTTTTGGTTCAATAGCTTGAGTGATAAATGATTGATGAGGTGATTGTGGATGGTAAAGGCTGTAAAACAGAGTTGGAAGTGGCGATGGCTGAGGTTTTTTGGGTGTGTTAGTATTTACATAATGTTAAAAGGCTGTACAGTGTGTCGGTATCAAACTAAATCAGTAGGTGTTGTGAGATTTGGTAGTGAAGGATGCTTAGTAAAGTTTGTATGAACCCAACAACAGTCAGAGAGACAGGCAGATAAATATTGTCTCTGTGTCTCAGTCCATCTGTCTGTCTGCAGTCCTTATTACTAAGCATCCAACCCTCCTACGCTGCAAACAAATTCTACCTTTAAATCATCTTGAGTGTGATTTGTATTTTTAAGAAAAAACTATTTTTGAGTGTTAAACTTCCACTTTCATCAAGAAAACAATCTGAAGTATAAATATTTGTCTTCATTTAAATGATTTGTTTGCAGCGTTAGTTCCCATCTTCCTGTTTACCAGTCCACTGACCCTCTGGAATAGACAGACCCACCAGGCATCGTCTTTAGATTGTCCTCTTAAACTATTACAAAGGCCCTGATCCGCCTGGACAGGTCGTCCTCCGAAGGTTCGGATGGTTTACTAGTTCAGCTGTTGTGTGTGTTAAGAGTGATGTGGCACGAATGTGGTAAGAGTTTGTGGTTTCCTTTTAGGTTATCTGTGAAGGCAGCTTTAGTTTTCTAAGAAGCATCTTATTTCTACAGTTGGGTTTACATCAAAAGGTAAAATCTAGTTCTTAAGACTCAGAATGTTTTACACCTCTTCAGTAAATAGTAAACCAATACAGTCAAAAATTTGTGAAATTTTATGACAAGATTTTGGTTATCTTCAAAGATTATGTTTTGGATAAGGTAAGGGTTTAGTTTTGATCATGTTTGTTAAAAATTGGACCTTAATCCTATCAAAAACTATCTGTCTTATTTTATGATTACTTATTTTCTAAAGGGGTGTATGCTTCAAAAGAAACTCTGTTTACCTTGTTGGAAGAGGGGAGAACTGTTTCTGAATCATATAACCAGGCAATTATGCCCACTGCCTGGTTATTGGCCAGCTAACTTTCAAAAGCTATATTTCTTCATTCTTCAGAGATCTGCTTCCATTGACAATGCAACGAGGATCAGTTGTCTGAAAAGCGGGCACCATTTATCATATCTGTCTGTGATTCATTGGAATTCCCATGTTTTCTGATGGACTTGAAATCATACCATTTTGTGATTTGTGGCATCTGTTGGTTAATTTAAAGCCCAGGAGCTCTTAATTACACACGCTCTTTGTTTCACTTTTTTTTTACTTCGTAAGGTATTGTTAACGCTCTCTAGATGTTGTGGTTGACGTGTATGAACTCATACACGACAGTTCATTTTTGGCTGTCATCATTAAACACTGCCACTTTTCAGCAGTGTTTGTAACCTCTTTATTCTAATTTAGATTGTGCTAATGCTAAGATGCTGGTTGGAAACTGCTGCCCTGGTGGATGAGTTGCAATGTTAACACAAATGATGGGTGAGTGAAGCCAGGGTAAACTGCAGCTTAGCTTTAGTTTAGTTTGCAGTGTGTTTGTCAGGATGGGAATCCTGGGGAATGTTTGGGAAATGACTCTTTAAAGTTTTGGATGTGTGTGTTTCTGTAAAGCAGGTGCATTTGCTAGTCTGTAAAAGAGTGTGTCTGCATGTGTGTTCATAGATTTTACATTACAGTGTGTAACAACAGACGCGGAATGGATTTCAGCCTCTGTCTAGAAAAATGGTATCCTGAGTTTCCTAAGATGTGAAGACCACTCGGCTTGGCAGAGAGCCCCGGTTCTATTGCAAAGAAAATGTGCTTCAAGATTGTGCTCACATACATTGTATAAATTTATATGTAATAAACTAATATTCCACAGAACGCTAAGTATGCTAAGAAAACTTGTATTTCTATATGTTGGCTCAAATTATGAGGAAAGCTAAATGTGCCTTATTGAATGTTTGTGTATTAGTGTGTGTTTGTGCTTGCATATTTAGCCATTTCCTAGCTTTAAGAAACCTTAATGCCGCCTTTAAAGAGTCAAATCATTACATGTTGGTTTTGTTTAGATAATGATATAAATCTTGTCATTTTGGAAAACAGAATTGATTTAGCTTTGTCATTCTCCAACAAAAAAATAAATCTATCTTCAGCTTGAATCATTTATATTCTAGAGATCAATTTCAGGTATATATCAGCTGTTAGACTAAGAACTCTTTGGAAGTCAGCTCTTCATTTCTGAGATGAAGAGACAGCAGACCTTTTGGGGTTTTCTGTTAGTGTATATGAACTTGACGAATAAAATCGGAGACTGCACAGCCTGTTACCACTGATCACCCATCACCCGGTTATTTATTAAAAGACTGAATAACTTAGTAATATCTTGGGCAAAACAGTGAGTTCTTAACCCTCTGATTTAGATAAATAACTAGCTGTATGTCTAAAAAAAAAAATTTTCTCAATATAAGGTCCACTAGCTTTCCAGTTGGAATACTGATCACACTCCATCCAAGCTAATAAGTGGGCCTTTACAATTATAAGATTATTTTGTCAAACCACTGTTTCCACTATGCAAGGTCAAGTATAAACTTTGACATTGAATCATTGCATGGTTACTTTGGACTAAGAAATGTTCTCTCCTGCATCTTTGGTTTATTTAAAGCTATGTAAGCTGTCTTAGCTTGACTGTGCAATCTCCGAAAGCCAACTTCACATCTGCCCCAAACAGATGTGTCATTGCTATCGTTGGACATTTGAGAATTAAATACCATAAAATTTTAAAAACTTATTTTTCATCTTGTCCCAGAGCTTCTAGCACATTCTGCAGTCATAAAGCTTTCATTGTTTTCTCGTTTGGTTTGTTGTTTCCTAGCTTATATTGCATAAAAGAAAACGTACATAGTCTTCTAGTCTTTGGTATTTGGGCTAGTGTGTCAGCTTATTGTCCTAAAGGAAACATTAGTAGTGAAAGTTTATGAAGTTCAGATGTTCTTAAGTTTTTTCCCCAGTGAGGTGTCTATGTTTTATATGATTTTTACCCTTCAGCTTCTTCATGGATTTATGATGAATTTGTAAAAGGCGGTTAGGCTACAAACAAGTCGTCACAGTGAGCAGCCCCTCCCTCAGTTTTTCACCCTCAACAAAAGCAGAAACAGACAAACAAACACAAAAATGTAAAAAGTTTGGTTTTCCTCCTCGCTTCAACCGGACCGAACTTCGACCCACACCCTCGATCCCTCCGACCCACCCCGTATTCCCATCACCCAACCCAACCCAGGACCCCTGCCGCTTCCCTCCCTTCCCTCTTCTCACTATCTATCATCACGCTTTGGTACAAGTGCTGGACGCCGAGGATTGGCCACCGGGGCTGGCTCCGTCGTCTGTCCATTTGTCCAGGCTCCGGCGGCGGGCGTTCATGAAGAAGTTGCTGACAGTGGTGAGTTCGAGGCCCAGCTGTTGAGAGATGGTGAGCTGCATCTCCTTGGATGGTCGCTTGTTCTCCTTGAAGATGGCCAGCAGGGTACGGCGCTGCAGGTCAGTAAAGACCAGCCGTGACTTCTTTGGCGTGCTGTTGCGCTCCTTCGCCGTGTCTTGCTCCTTCCGTTTACACGCTGCAAAGAGAAAGAGGGGATGGAAGACAGTAAGAGGGGGAGGCAAAGGAGCAGAGGTAGGATGATGGGGAGAAAAAACAGAAAATAAAAGAGTAAGTGTTGTTTCTTCTACTTGAACACAAGTTAATACTGGAGGAAGTTTTTGCAGTAGGCCTTAAATGAATCACTAACAGAAGATCTTGTTGACAAAAGTTCATTTTCCATGTACATCTGATATCTGTTTATGCCTGTAATTTTGTCTATTTGTGTGTTTTTAACTGTGGCACTACTAGGTTTTACCAATGCAGTTCAGGTACTTAATTAATGGGGATACAACAGATCATATGAGAAGTAAAATCCAAAGATTGAGATGCAGTATGATGATTAATGATAACAACTAAGTATTTTAGCCAGCTTTCACACCTGACTTGTCTGTTTGGATAGATATAGAGAGTAAACGCGATTTTAGCATAAATACAAAGATACAACTCCAATTAAAAGAGGACTGCCCTGGTCCCTGGGGTGAAGACGCCACCCAATGCCTGCATTGTCCCTGGATTAGTATTGTGTTTTTTCACCATGGTTTCATTTTATATTTTATATTTTGTCTCTCATATAGAAACTTAAGGTGCCTTTGAGCATCAGCATCTTATCAAACCTAAGCAAAGTGGGATCCACTCACCATGTTAACCATTTTCAAGATGTTCTAGCTTTAAGGCTTCATATCACTGTTTTTTTTTCTTTAGCTATTCTTCACTAAACAGTAAATGAAACATAGCATTCAAGCAGCAAGTATCCCCTAAAGTGTTATAGTAGATGATGCTTCTTCTCATTCTCTTTCAAAATTGATCATCCAAAGTGTATTGATCTATTGAAGGGGACATTTTTAGACTTTTAATTACCACAAACTCGGAGGAAAAAAAACAATATAGATCGAACAAAAAACAAGCAAACAACAACATCAACATAAAAACCCATTAATGATAGACCTCTAATGTGTCTGTTGTTGTATTTCAGTCACTGTGAAGGAGGTCTGGTGTGATAGATTTGATTACCTCTCTGAATTAAGTATGCATGAGTCAGAGGCCAGCTGATCTGTATGAATCAGGATAAAGACTTAATTCAGTCACAAAACTATTATGTAAGGAAAGCAATCCCCACTGTAAGTGCTCACACACAAACTCACACATTCACGCTTCTTACAACAGCATTCGGTAACTTGATGACTGTTGCAAATGATAGATGGTTGCATTTGTTTCTTTGCTGCTCTTTGATTTTGTCTCATGATAGATGACTTGGTTTTTTAAAAGAACAATTTGCCAAAAACACAATGAGGTGAAAAGTAAAAACCCAAGAGATTTGAGGGAACAGAACTCAGGGACTTTTGAAATCTGATGTACTTTTACATAAACAGGACAGTATACTGTAAACTCATATACTCATGACTTGCTTTAAAATTGTTATTGTTCTTCATGCAGATAGCATAATGGCTTTTTGCTCGCTGAAATGACGAACATGCAAATGGCCTGCCATCCTGTTATTATTTAGCTGATAATTCTCCTTCTTCTGTTTTCAAGTTAAACACATGCCATGATAATGAAGAAATAATGTAAATCCTCCACACTATAAGGACTTAAACTGTGGTTGCAATACAGTGTGTAACTGACAGGTGGCACTATTGATCTCTAGTTTAAAATATATACCCACAGTATGTTTGAATGTGTGTGTGTGTATGTCTGTGTGGGTGTGCATGTGTGTGTGTGAAAGAGAGAGAGAAAGAGAGAAGAAAAGACAGTCATGGTGCAAAAAAGAAATGTGTGCTTTCTCTATTAAAATGGCAACAATTTGTACATGAAATATTATTATTAATTATAAAAATAATAATGATGATAATAATGATTATAATATTTAAAAAAAATCAAAATCCGACTGTTCTTTTAAATAACAGCAGAAAAGTCTTGTCATTTACTATTGAATAGATTTGTTATATATTTGTACCTTATTTTACTATTAGTTTTATCACTTTTTTCCCATTTTTATCTAAGAGGGCTGTATTATTACTATTATTATTATTATTATTATTATTATTATTATTATTATGAATTGTTGCTGCTTTTTGACTTGTATTTAATATTAATATAGATGAGACCTTACATGTAGATGAGACATGTAGAATATAGAAGAAGGTCAACATAAACCAGTTTTTTTTTGTTTACTCAGTCTAAACTAGAAATGATCTTGGACGTTGTACCTGAATATTTACTGGATGATCTTTGTGATAAAACATCTGACTAAGGGCTAAAGTGAGTTTCTGTCTAGCTAAACTGCTCATAAAAAGTTTTACTATACTTATCTCACAAATATTCTGTCAACAGTCTTTTTCTCCCAGACACCCAAATATTTTATTTTAACTTTTCATGCAATAAACAGGAAAGGACATAAAAGCAACAAAGTGTTAATTTTACTACTACTATAAAACCTGCCACTAAACCTGTTACAACTGCTATTTGGTCACAAGTATGAAGAAATAGACTTATTTTACCACTGCTGTTTACTACATCCACTCTGAGCTACTACCATAATGGTTTCCTACAACTCTTCTTGCCGCTACAACCACTGTTGCTATATATTTTACTACTGTGGCACAAATGAAAAATCTTTGTAGAGTAGCAGTTCTCAAACTTTTTTAATTTTTCCCCCGCAGAAGCCAAAAAGGTTCATAACCCCTAGTACACTGACACATTATCAATCATAAACAATGACAGGATAGGCAACTAAAAAAAAAAGCCCAAGTCCAATCTCAGTGAAATATGGGTCAGCACATTAGCAAACTTTTGTTCGTTTATTTTCTACGTATATCGTAATCATTCATCTTAGTTTCACTCTCTTTTTTACAAACCCACAGTGGCTTCATGCCTCAGAGTTGATCAACTGCACTTTCATGATTAAGACTACAGGAATAAGTGTTCATGATGTTTGGTTACTTACTTTTGGTTTTAAAGTTAATTAATTAATTAATTAATTAATTAATTTAATTTAATGTTTTGTCATCTGTAGTTTTATTCAGGTCATTTAACACAGCCTGGGCTCATTCTAATGTTGTCAAATGCTGACATTTGTCTCAGTTCTCTGTGTCTCATACAGACACAAAACATTCCCTTAAGCATCAGTGTAAGATGGTCTAGCGTTTCAGCTACCTTTAATGTAAACCTGGTCCATCTCTATTAGACACACATTGCAACTGTTCCACCTGACGTAGTAGAAAGAAGGACAGAGTCCAAAGAGGAGTGGAAAATAGGATAGAGAGGACGAAACAAACAGGACTTTACTCAAGGAGATGAGGTTGATCACTACTAAACCAAGTCAGAAGGATTGAGTGGCATACTATGCTGAAACAGGTATCAAGTACAGATAATATACTTTTTACAAGAACAAACATCATCCAAATAAAATGTTTTAATACTGACAAATATGATAAAAGAAGTCCTCTTGATCTTGTAATGGGAAACATCAACCTTAAGCTTATTTACCTTTTTAGATATTTTGGTTTGCTACTTCTGTCTTATTTTTAGATAGTGACCCAGTTGGAGGGAGACAGGAAAAGCAGTGAGAGAGCAGGGTGACATGCAGCAAAGGGCCTCAGCTGGAACTGAACCCCAGACACTGTGGTAAGAAGTCATGATACATGGTACATGCTCTTCAAGGTGAGCCACTGGGGTATCACCAATAATCAATTCTAAGGCTGTTCTGAAAAATTTCTGTAAACAAATTCAAAATATAACATACATTATTAGTTCAGTGTAAGCCTTGACCATTCAGAGTACATTAAGAAGTTCTCTTTTCCTTAACCTAACCAAAACTGCTTCCATGTTAACCATGTGTCACAAAGACTTATCAGTAGGAACAAGATCCTTAAGGGTGCATTGTGTCTGTATGAGATGCCGGGAGATATTTGATAACAGCAGATAAAAACAGATTGTGTGTCAGCACACTAGTGTGAGAAACATTTTGAACTCCAAATGCTTCTCAGCAATGGTTTAACAATGATGCTGGCATGTCATCTGATCTAAACATCAAGCATTTTGCTCGATATTCATAATTTTATCCATTCAGTCAGAATGATAAAGATGTAAAACAAAGGGGAGGCAACACTGGTCAGTACAAGGCGTTTTTCTTTGTCACCTCTTTTGCTTACCAGGGGTGGGGGTGGGGGGGATGACTAATCCCAAATGAGAAGAATCACTTTCAAAAACAACCACATGTTTCAAATGTGGTTGTTTCACATGTTCAAATAGGTTAGCAAGTACAGGTTAAAAAAAGATTTATTACTAGTTCAAATATTGTTAGTAGTATTATAGATGTACACCTTCCCTTTTTTCTGTCTCTCTTGTTTTTCTGCTTACTGTAGCTCGATGAAAAGCAGCTCAGCAGCAGTTTGCCCCCAGACAAAAAAAAAAGTGCAGACATTTACGCGTAAAAAAAAAAGGGAGCAATCAAGATCACCCACCCACACAAAAGCAAGCCCAGTCTGCAGTCAATGGAGGAGCACGCTTGAGTGACTCAATCAGGCCTCGTTTCCTCTGGTCGAGGTTACAGTGAGGATGATGCGCCATTATATTATTCAAAGGAGGTTTACCGGTTTGAGGAGGGGTGACAGTAAGGTTGGGGGAAGGGTTGCTTTTTTTTTTTTTTTTTTAAGGGTAGGGGCCGAAATCAATAGGATCAATAAAGCAGGGTTCCTCTGTCTTTCATCAGCTCTCTGCGCCTCTCTCACAGACATCAATGTCCTGCTAAACGCGTCTCTAACTGCAAACGAGATCAGCAGAAAATTCACAGAATCACTCGTCCTCTGTTTCTGTTCTTTCTCACAGAATGAGTCAGCTGGCAGGATGTTCTGCTACTCAGTGCCTCCCTCTTTTGTACACATTTCAAGGAATTAAAACTACAGTTATCATAACTGTTCCCTGAACAATACAGCCATGTTACATCATCCTATGTATGATCATGATCCAAATTCTCCCGTCTCAGCAAAGTATTTGTTATAATTTTAGTGTCTAGTCTCAATCAACAATAATCTTTTTGCTACAGAATAAAAACTATCAAGTAAGTTACAAGGTGGGTAACAAATGTTTGGTCAGATTTATACCTTTTTTGTTACTCTTTTAAAGAGGAAAAAGTTCTTGTTGATTTGTGTTTAGATGTTAACATGAAATAACTTTAGTTTCTTTACCTCAAAGAAAAATTATTGTTTACTGGGAAAAATGTAATATCTCTCAATTTAGGGCATCACAAAATGGATTGTTTTGGTTTGAGTTTTAAACTTGAGTTCTGTATTATTACTTTTAAAAAATTATACCCAGCCATTACCTCAATGAGTGAGAAATCTACCAGTAAATACAAATTTTCACATGTTAATAGTAATACTATTATTTGAATATTGTTTTTATCACAATTATTGTTTAAGAGAAACTGTTCAACATTTTGGAACATACGCAACTTTTACTGTCTGAGAGTGAGATGAGAAGATCAATATCAGTCTCATGTCTGTGTATTAAGAACGGAGCTGGAGTGGTGAGAGGATGTGGTTTGAATAGCCTAGCATAAAGACTGGAGGAGAAAACAGCCAGCCTTGTTGTGTCCAAAATCCAAAATTATCCCCTCTAAAGCTCAATGATGAACACATTTTGTCTGACATGTTTAATTTGTTCACAGACTTAAACTTGAAAACAACAAGAGGTTTGTGGTGAGATTGTCAGGTTTAATACAGAGTCTCTGTCCAGCAAACAGAAGTACTTGACATGTTGAATAAACTGTTCTTAAGAAACAGTTTCTTCAAACAACTCCCCCTTCTTATTTATGAATCATTAAAAAAAACAAAAAGAAAACATGTTAAAATTAGTGAGTAATTGAGGTGTTAAAAAGTCTACTTTTTGTTATTAACATCCCTATTAACCACTGGTCAAAATCCTAACATTTAGCATCATCATTCTCATTGCAGTCAACATTCTTAATGCCAGAGTCATCCACCAACATAATCCTCATCAATAATTCTCTGTATAAACAGTCTCCTCATCACCTTCATAACTGTCAGCACTATAACAATGCTCATCATTTATGGTCATACAACTATCATCACAACAATCTGTTACTATTCATGTTGAGTCATAGTCATTTTCATCATCAAAAAACACTTTTATCGGTATCATAATCATGACATTAGTAAGCTTTTTACCACACAGTAACACACTGTTTACCACAGCTTCAATGCAAAAAGTGCTTTCAGTCAACGTTTATGGTAAATCAAAAGAAATTAAAACGCTATTGCTTGGCTTTTATTTGTGTGTATTGATCAAAAACACACTGTAGATTAAGTACATTTTGTATAGCTTGAAAACATGGTATTGAGAATTTGTTTGTGCATGCACTAAATGCCATTAGTGATTACAGTAAACTGTTGAGTGTTAACTTTATTTCTAAATTTTAATCCGTCTAATCTAGACACAGCTGGTTAATGTCACTATCTTACCTCCTGTCCACAGTGTTAAACTGGCCTTTATGTTTCTCAACCAGGTGCATTGACAGGTTCACACAAAAATGGGAAAAATTTGTGCGATTAAAATGTGCAAGCATTCATGTTGCCTAAAAAGTTGGTCCTTCTTAGCCTAGAAGAGAGACCACTGTGTCCTTTATCACCGCTTCGCCTGGTTCATACATCTGAACCAGACTAGGTCAGTGGTAGACAATCTATTTAAGTCAGACAAAAATCAAACACATCTGTTCACATCTTTAGTGAAGTACATGACTGACATTTTAAAAACACAATCAGCTTGTAACACCAACAGCTGACCAAGAGGTCAAGTCTTCCAATATGGCAGCTGAGAGGCATTATTTCACCTTAAAGCCTCTTCTCTTTTCACTTGAATGGGGTTGAGTCAAGTGCTGAGCTTTAAGAGCTGGTAACACTCACAGCAAACACATCAATGTATTATACAGAGGTTTTAAGAGTCAAGGGCTGCTAAGCGTCAATAGAAACATCAAGGTGATGTTTTATTGAAGCAGCCTTTTCAACTGAATACTGGGAAACAGAGTACAAACAGAGCGGAGGGTTAAGGGAGAAGGAAAAGCAAAGGAGAGTAAAAGATGGATAGTAGAGAGGAAGGAGGAATTCAAGAGTGGAGATGAGAAACAATGGAGAAAATGAAATGAGAGATGGAGCAACAAAGACAGAGGATGATGCAAAAAGGTTCATGTCAGTTAAAGTCTAATTAAAATAAGGTTTGATAAGGACCACTCTTGCATGAACTTCTTCCTCCTTACATTTCCTTAGTCAGCTTTTGATAGTCTGGTCAATTTAATAGACTATTATTTAAGAAGAAAAAGAATCCCCAGCCCTTCTTCATTCAAAGAATGTAGCCACTCTTAAGACGAAATGAACTTAAAATGTGGTGTCCCTCAGGGCTCCACTTAGTGTAGAAATCAGTCATTGGAATACAAAACAAGTTCTAAAGCCACACGGGTGATACTCAGCTGTACATCTATGCATGTACAGATGACTCCATTTTACAACTGGATTACATATAGTGATGAGTATTTAAATCCCTCTATGGATGGCAGAACTTTGTATTTTTAAATCAAGGTAGTATTATTTATCTCATTGTTTGAGAAACAGAAAAAATGTTAGCTCAACTTTATAAGGAAGGGACACCTTAGTATTTAACAACACGCTCCACTCAACATGGCATTATCCTGATGTAATTTTACTCCAAAATATTTTTTGTTAATCCTTAATTTTTTAAGCAGTCATATTTATGTTAAGCATTTTGTATTATGGGGCTTAGTAAAGAAAGAAAGTTTATTAAAAGTGAAGGGGAGGAAGTGAGTGAGCCAGCAAGCTTAGGTTTCATTTTACAGAGAGAGAGTAAGAGGAGAAAGAGGAGCTCAGCAGAGTCATTAGAGACTGTTTTCATCCTAACCACAAAGATAGATCACAGCCTGGCAGCTTGACCATGAAGGCCTCAGTCTCCACACTGTCATGCATGTGTCCTGTTGCTGATGGACACTGTTTCCCACAATGCAATGAGTCATGAAAATGGAGGAGCTTCTTACAAAGCTGTTAGGTAATGTGACATCTCAAAACACAATAAAATTTATACGGTGTTGTACAATGTATATACAAAGGTTTCTCATTAACAAACATTCTATTTTCACACAACACACTTCCACACACACTTGTCAGCTGGTATCTAGCCCACATGATGCACAGAATTCCAGTGAGAGAGGGCAGCTCATAGGGATGATAGTGCATCCCAAATATGTTATAAAACTAGCAATACAGATGGAAAGAAATTAGTTGTGAGCATCCCAAACCATCAACAACAGCAGGGGTTAAGCAAGTAGCTGTTCACACAACTAACATCTGCATAAAAAATAACTGAATAACATGTTGCTAGAAACTTATGGTTATGTTCAATAAAACTTGACTTTTGTTTTACGTTAAAATTAATTAAATTGGCCCAAAAAAAGCTCAATTTGTGTAAGTTGTGTTGCTTGAAAATCTTAAAATAAATATAAGAAAGTCAATAATTAATGAGTGTTATTAAGCATAATAAGTGTCATTGTAAGCTACACAGGATCATGAAAAAAGACTTTTTCCTATGAAAATTAATATGAAGCCATCAGTCTGCACCTCTGTCAGCTTTCCCCAAGTCTTACACGGACTGATCACTAAAGCTTTGATCGAAGAGCCTGAAAAAAGTTCTTCAAACAGCCATAACACAAAGTAACAGTGGTGGCTGTGTTAGTTCCTCACCTGGTTCTATATACAACTATACACCACATCATAAAAAAAAGAAAAAGAAAATCTGGGGGTTGGGCCAGATCACTAAATGCTAATAGCTGGCTACATTCTGAGCGAACACAATGGTGGTTTCCTTCTTGGGATATTGATTATTTTCCTCTTTTAGCATTTTCACAGGCACGTCCCTCTGTCTGTGTCTGTGTGTTTGACGGGCCAGACACAGACAGAAGTAAGAGATGGAGATTGAGATGAAGAGGTAGTGACAGGGAAGTAAAGACAGAGCAACACAGTTAGAGATTGAAAGAAGAGAGAGCAGAGAGTATGGGGATCAATATGTCTGAATATAAGGACTCTACAGACTCAGTCAGACAGGTTTCAATCTGTAAGAAAAAAGAATTTATGGCACAAAGAGCTGCGTTCACCTGAGTAACTCCTTCTCTAAATCTACCATCTTTATGTCTCTATGTTTTTAAGACTTTCTTTGTGTGTGAGTTAGTATTTTATTGCTGTCTTGCGCTTTCTTTTGTCTTTCATCACCATTTCATTCATCACATTCCTTTCTTTTCCTTCCATTTTTTCCTTTTCAACTCATCTTTTGTTCCTCTTGCCCTCACCTGTCATTCGTCTTTTTAGTCTTCCCTGTTCTGTGCCTCATGCTCTCTCTTTTGTCTCCATTATCTAATTGGCTTTCTCTCCATTGTCTTCCCTTTTCTTTCTCTCTTCTCCCCCTTCTCTTTTCTTCCTTCCTGCCTCCCTGCCTCAGTGTCTCCTTCCCCTCTGTCATTTTCCTGCCCCTCCTACCTTTCCATCTCTCTCTTCCCTCCCTCTTTCTTCTTTCTCCATGTCTCTCCTCTCCCTTCTCTCTGTATCTTTTTTTATTGCACCATTACCACTTAAGCCCTGGTATCCATTACACAGAGGGCATATAAGTGCAGGGTAAGTACTAAAGTCGCCCTTCAACATACACTTCACTGCTTGTGTGTGGCGCCACATTTGGATGCTTCGACACTCCGTCATGGGCAGGCAGGGCCAAGCAATGTTTTGATGAAATCAGCAATTGGCTGTGCATTATTACATTGTTAATGTGCATGTTGTTGTTGTGATGTCACAGGTACGTGTGTGTCTGTGTATTTACAAAACTCTGCTCATTGCTGAAGCAATGAGGCCTCAGTCTTGACTCTTGCATATAATATGTATATATATATATATATATATGTGTGTGTGTGTGTGTGTGTGTGTGTGTGTTTGTGTGTGTGTGTGTATGTATATGCATGCAAACACACATAGGTAAATATGGGATTTTTTTTTTCTTGACTGTACATTTTTTGAGTGACACCACTTCATCAAGAATTGAATTTCAAATTGATGATTTCAACCGTTTTAAGCATATTGCCTTAAAAAAATCATCAATCAAAATGGCTACTCAAAGAGTGAATTGATTACAGAGAGTCCGGATGGAGACCACAGGGACCCTGAAAAGATCAACACATCTCACAGCAAAATAATTCACACTGGAGAAGAATTCTCTGTTCCAAAAGTGACACTTGTCAAGTCAGCAACTCTTTGCATATGCCTTTGTAAAAGAAACCATCTTGCTTCACAGTTTGACTTAGTGTTTCAAGTTTGATTTCCAAGTTTATTAAGACACGTTACAACATCAGGATTCTACTTTATGCCGTATTTAGAGATTTTTGGTCCATGAGGATTGTGAGAGTTTAACTGATATTAGCCTCTCTGATTCCACTGATTCCACTGAGTGCCTTGACACATGACTTTATCATAGTGTCAGTCAGTGAAACAGTCACCTTATCATCATGCATTTGACTGAGAATGAGTAGATTTCACTAAAATAGTCACAAAAACGCACACACACACACACTGCAATAGTTTTAGCGCACAGAGCACCGAGATGGACCTTCTCTAAAAGTGGGGCCGAAGTGAGCCCGACACACCTCCAGAGGGCCCACAGTGATGTCAGGGGGCTTCTTTAAAATGCTTACTGAATGCCACATCTTCTGCAGAAGCTCTTGTTGCTCATTTGTCATTTTGTCCTTGAATTTCAAGCAGTAGGCTTTAGAAATCAAAACAAGAGTTGGAAAATCCATGATGCCAGAGAACCAGCTGCTGGTACTCCAGGACTTTTTTCTCCAAAGCATGAGAATAAAATAGGCCTGTCTGAAGTTTGCATAACCCGCTTCAAGTTCATATACACTTTTTGACCTCTTCAAGATCTGATCATCATCACTAAAGTGTATGTCATGCAACAGAGAAAGTGAAAACAAACGCAATGGTCAGTTACCATTTTGACATTTAAGGTGGCTTAATTGATTCACAACGTTAACATATGCACTAAGTAACATGAAAGAAAACATGTCACCTTTAAATTTCTGGAAGCTGTCAAAGAAGCCACTTGTTAACTGTGCTCGTGCACACAAGGGCATCATAGGTGCGCTTCGGTACAAAAAAATAGCTCCACACATCTAGCAAGTGTGTTATCGCTTAATGAGTTACACACCACAGCCTGCTATAATGGAAATGCTAATCATTGCTGTGATGTGCCAAGGCAAGGCGAGCCAAGCCACAGATGTGAATGGAAAAACGCCATCAGGCTGACTATAGGTCAAACAGCTACAGCTCACAAAGTGACCAAGACGAAGCATATTGTATCATGAGATATCTGAGTTGAACCGGAGATGTTTTAGACTTTTCTAAAGACCTCTAATAAACAATTTGTTTAAAATTGAGAGTAACTCTCAAGTTAAAATTGCTGAGAGGAAAGATGGCCAAATTTTGAAAATATTGTTGCAAAACTTTTTCAAGTACTTTTGAACTTTGCAGCCTGCAGACTTCAGGAGATGCCATAGCTCAGCATGGTCGCCTGGCACACACACACTTGATGCATCATATCTAAGCACTTTAACCCACACTCATAGATGCATATAGAGATGCACAGCAATGTAGCAATAACCTCTCCACTAAGCTCGTTTGTGTGTGTGGTTGTGCTTAATGCACCACCATACTCTCCTCCTGCCATTTTGAGAAATAACCGGAAATGAAACAACAGACTAAAGTTCCTCTGTCTCTGTTTCTCTCTTTCATAATCACACACACACATTTAGAAAAAAATGAGGGCATCAATAAATCAGTGAGAATATTTATCCTTTAACAATTCAGTATTGCTCTGCATGCCTATCAGCTAAGAAATAGAGGGCAATAATGTTTATGTTTATATTGATTATTTTTTAATTAACCAATTAATTATGTCGCCTCGCAAATGTAGTAAAAATATTGTCCAAATTGCCCATTACCTTCATTTCCAGAGTCTCAAGATACAACTTCAGTTAACATATGTTTTCTAACATAAGTCCAAAAATCCAAAGAGATTCAGTTTCCATAAATGAAAAGCAGAAAATGTGCTTTTCAGAAACTATAAAAACTTGACATCTGTGCTTTGGGTTGTTTTTAACAAGTCATGTGTGAAACTGTGTGGTGCAATTTATACCAGCAGTTTGCTTAAAACTCCATTGATTCACTATTTGTGGCAAGTGGTAAGCCTTTTAAAAAGACTGAAATTAAGAGTTTCTGTTTTCTACTTTTATTAACTTGTCTGCATCCTACACTTCATCCCATAGAGACAAACAGAAAGATCTGTTTCTTTGACTGACTGTTCTGTGGAGCAAAGAGGGAGGGGGAAAGTGAGTATCTAGAGTGTGTAATCACTGAATCAGTGTGTGTGTATGTGTGAGTGTGTGTGTGCAGAGAGATGGTTTATCAGTGAATAATCTGTATGTCCACTAGGTCTGTGGTGACATCACCGGACAAAGGTCTCACTGCCCACTTCCACACACACACACACACAAATGCACGCACACCCACAGACGCAAACACACACACACACACACACACACACGCACACATGCAACCACACACATACACACTGTAATGTATCTTCAGTTGTTTACCAGGAGAAAGGAACTGACCAATCACAGCTTCTGGTGGCTTAGTGATGTCATTGAGCTGATGAGGAAATGGCCTCAGAGGAATTTGATGTCATCCACCTCTCTCTCTCTCTCTCTCTCTCTCTCTCTCTCTCTCTCTCTGTCTATCTCTCTTTCTCCTTATCTAATGTTCCAACAATAGTTAATGTTCCAATGTTGCTCTAATGTTTTGTCTCATTTGTCTGTTTGTCTTTCATTTAGCTACCCAACAGACATTTAAACTATTGTAAAAAACAACAGTAACATCCAATAACATTACATAGGCTATGAGTAATGAAGCCATGCTTCAGTCATCATGTTCTTGTTCTTATTTGTGTCTTTAATAGATGCAATTGTCATCTGACCTTTTCTATACTTTTCTAGATATTATTAGATAATTCAGTTTATTTTGTATACTGTATGTTTAATTCAAAAGATATTATTTTACGGTGAATATGACAAGTTCAACCAAAAGATTTTCTCCATTTTCCTACATTCCTTTTTATTTATAAGGTTTAAGAGACTCAAAGAGGTAAATGTATCAAAAATTAACAAAAAAAAACCACCCAGACAATGGGATGAGGACAACTTTTTTTTTTTTTTTACAGAAATGTTATTTTCCTTCAAATTTCTTTAAACATGCTTCAAGCCCTTAGTTGTGTCTTCCTAAAAACACATGCAAAACTCTACTTATAAGCACAGACAGAGTACATTTCAGCAGTGCACTGTGGGACTTTTAACAAAAAGTACTGTGTAAGCAATTTTTTCAGATCTTTGTGGGGCATTTTCAGGGCACCATTTGGACACAGAAAGGCCGGTGATCAATATTTTTTTATGTAATCAATGGATCACATGACTACCTCTATGTGGAAAGTATGCTCATGGTGATTAAGTCACAGAAATGCTGAACTGACAGCTCATCTCGGTCCTATGGAACCTGTTGCGTCTTTCAGCACATTGTTTTGCTTCTTGCCCACAAGTTTTAAGTGTCTAACTTCCCTCTTACAGCTCTCATTAGCAACATTTTCAGCCACAGCAGGCAGCTGCTTCAGGACACAGACTCTACAAACCCATTGTGCACAATCTGCTCAGCATCAAGCAGCGCACAGTTAGCAAGTAGCTAATACAGTGAAACATTCAGCAGCCAGATATTTCCCTCAACAGTTGGCTAAGACCAAACAAGAGTTAAAAGACAGTTTAGTGGACACAAATACAACTGACTTAGATTATATAGAACTTAAGCAGTACATAACTTCTTTCTACTATTCTCAAGCTGACAAAATATCAGTTATTTAGATTTTAAACTAAATGGCAGAGGGTAGGCATAAAGAAAAAAGTATCAAACAGGATGTCCTTTACGAACCAGCCACTGACTCCATGGCAACATTACACTTCCTGTTTACTCCATCCAAAGCATTATGGGAACATGGTGCCAAAACTCAAATATGTTTATCCTAAAAACAATATAGCAGAAGTGTGTTACAGATTTTCTAATGGCTCATGTTACACTGTCCACCTTTTTTACAATTATGCTGGGGAGTAATCATAAGTTATTGTAAGAGGAATTTTGTCCATAATATTTATTTTACATTATTATGTCACATCAACATGGTAGTTATATCCCTGGAGCACAGACACTCTCCTCTGTCATTCCATGTACAGAAATTGGCTGTGTGATGAAAACCTGTGGACACTTGGGCAAAAGAACTAAACCATTTTATATTTTGACTTCTTTGGCATAAAAAATGTTCTGGGACGTGTGAAGTACCTGCTATTGTGTCAGTTCATTGTGTTTCTGTTGAACCATTTGAGGAGTCAAGCACTTAATTAGTTCCTATACGATAGTCCTTGGTGCTTAAAAAGTTATTTAGACATGTACTGACTGCTTTAAGCAAGTTTTAAAAAAGAAAGAGAAATTACAGCATAAGTGGTCCAAAAGAGTTTTAACATTGGTGAAAAGGAAATTACAGATTGATACTAAAGGGTAAATGTCTTTAAAGAGAGAGTTGAAAAAAAAACTTTAGGGAAAACATTTACTAACCTTTCACCTGCTACATGTTGACTGTGAGGATAAGTCAGAAGAAAGCTCTATTTGAACAACACAAACGCACACACAAACACACACGCACACTGACAGACTAATGGATGATGAGTTAACTGGCCACTCAGTACCTTTTCTTATCAGTGGTGTTTTTTGGCAGCCTGAAGCCATCGCCACTCAGTTCCACATCGCACAGTTCCAACAGAAAACAAACACAGGCAGAAAGATAATCTTCTCTGATCAATAGATTGTATTGTAATCTGGGATTGATCAAAAAGAGGTTGGGTAGCTATAAACGGACATCCTGGCAAACCCCTCGCCTTTGTGTTTGTCTCTAAATGAACAGCAGTAAGTGATATAAGTTGATCAGGTTTCCTGCTGCGGGAGATGAAATCAGCTCAAAGACGAACCACTGAAAAGGCAGACACATAAACTAAAGAGTAGAGTGTCCACAAACTTTTGGCCATATGGTGTATTTTCCTGTGTTTACTGTTCACCCTTTTTTACATCCAGTTTTCAACATAGTTTTACCTCCTTTTTTAATAATTCTAGAAATTATATCAAGTAAATAATTTATCATTCGGTTTTACACTCTGTTCTTCTTTATTATTTAATTTCTATTTTTTAATTTTTTCTTAATTTTTTGCCATTGTCTTTTTTGGTCATTTTTACCTTTTTATCTCCAGCACGTTTCTGCATGCTCTGTCCTGCTAAACCTGTCCACATTAAAGGCTGTAATATCTACAATTAGATCCCATCCATCCAATATGAAACATAATCCAATAACAGACAGATTCAGTTTAATGAATCCAGTTATGTGGCACAATCAAATAGAGAAGGAATCCCTTCAAACTGATCCATCTGATACACATCAAACTGGCTGCTTATAATGCTTTTACCACCAAATCTGCAAGAGGTGAGTGAGAGCACAAAGTAAGCACAGTTCGACCCTGAAAATGTGCTTTGTTTTCGTAGTGTTTTTCTTGGCTTGGTTTGGACTGAATCAGCACAAACAGTAAAACCGATAAAACAAAGGGTCACGAAAGAAAGACAAAGTGTTTTAGGTGAGATAAAGATATCAACTTAAGAACAAAAAAAAATAAACAAGTGGCCTAACACAACGTGCAAAGAAGCTGACACAAACAGTTAATAGGTCAACAACGTGTCTTATGTCCTCTCATGTCGCAATAAGCTGATGGTGGCCATGAGAACTCAAAAGTGTCTCAATAATTGCAGTTAATGTTTGTGTTTTTAATAGCTTTTAATTGCTTTATAGTCTTTTGTGCACAACTATCTAATATCAACTACGAGTGTAGCAAATTCTTTCAAATGTCTTACCTTACTTATTTGCAAGCATATTATTATTGGTATTACTATTGGTATTATTTTTATTATTACAAGTAGTGGTATTAGTGGTAGTACTAGTAGTATTATTATAATTTTTCACAAATTAAATACCCAAGAGTTTTTGAATTTTCCTATTTTTATCTACTCTGTGAGCTGTCTATTGGCTGCTTCAGCTGACAGTTCTGTGTATGTAAATGTGCTGATGTGTATCTATAACCGATCAATACTCTGATGGTCAGATACTGTGAGTAAACACAAACAAGGAAGTTGACACACATTCTGTTTGTTGTCCTTCCTGCTCCTGTCTCTGCTCAAGTTGTTTTCTGTTATTTTGGTTTTTCCCTGTCTGAATCGGTGTGTGTGTGCGTGTGTGCTCAGACTTAGTTTATAAGGTGTCATCTGAGGGGAAGATTGTGGGTGTGTTGGTCTCATGTTT
>JAPZDV010000011.1:2844443-2865316 GCA_029814665.1 Acanthurus lineatus | reverse complement strand
CAGCAGTGCTATGACACCAATACTAATGAACTTGAGTGAGGGAGGGACAACGACAGACCAGAGATGGAAAAGCAAGAGAAAGAGAAGAAGAAGATATAAAAAGCTGAGGAAACAAACCAACAGCGACAGAGTATAATTAATAGGATTGTGGAGTGGCGTTCAATCGGCTCAGTCTATTTAAAGATGCTCTGTGTGCCTAATATAAACATCAATGAATCAATCCTGTCTGATGTTTAAGACATATTGTTTACAAATGATCAGCCTCTGCTCTATACGGCCCTTCTAAACCCAGCACAACACAAAAACAAGACCTCAAATCCAGATTTTTTCCTTTTCCGTTCTCACTGCGGTGTTAGCAAATGGCACGATTCTCCACCACTGATTAGACCTGAGACAGTACATAGTGGATTGCTGAACATTTCACAAGTAACATTTTAGTGTTGATATGCATTAAAATCAAAAAGTGTTCTAAAAAACATTGCTTCTCACAAACCTTACTGCATGTCAATTTTTAGAAAACTACATGTGAAATGCTGTTTCATGTGTGATATGAACGTATAAGCTTCTGACACACACATTAGAAGCTAGAAAACTTGGTTCCAGATATAAAAAAGGGTTACTTTTCCATCATCCAAAGATGTCATCAAACCAGTAGCAGGACATGAAAATGCAGCAAAAGACTGATGATAATATATCTTCCTTCTGTGGCAGATAGAGTCACATTGCAAAGCAACAAGGGCTGACATATCCTCACTCTTAGCCTAGTATGGGTCAGTACTGAGAAAAACTGCATCTTACATTTACCATAATGCAACACTCATGTATTTCAAAGTCCACAATCACAGTAAGTAATAATAAATAAGCTCTTAACCTAAACTTGATGTGTAAAATCAGTGGAGTGGCCCAATCAAAACCAACTGATTCTTTGTAAAAGGCTCAATAATATTTTCCTTAACTTATGGAAATGTTATTCAAACACATGTTAGTAACACATATGTTGGGACTAGTTTTACCGGCTAAGCAATACCTAATTCTATCTTCATAAGGGCTGATAGAAAACCTAGTGTTTATTTTGAGGAACAGACAGATTTAAAAAATTGCAACTGTAGGGAAAATGACCATGAATGCACTGCTCTAAAACAGATATGGTGAATTACGTAAAAAAAACAATTCAGTACTTTAAGCATGATTTAGAGCTGTGTTGTCCTCCCTGCTGCTTCTTACCTATACAATCATGTGTGTGTGTGTGTGTGTGTGTGTGTGCAGTATTGTGCAGCTCTGACTGATTGTGTGGTGTGAATTCTCGGAGCGCTCTGCCTCGATGAGCTCAGAGTCCTGGTGTCACGTTTGATTTGACCACCGTAATAAAGCTGCGACAGGACCATTTTCTCCTCTGAACCCCAACCACTCAGTTGGCCCCAGTAACACTTCTACCGCTCCAACACCACCAGGGCACCATAATTGGTGTGGACAGTCTTAACAAAAAATCACTACGCTATTCCTCTGATTTTCTTATTGGGAGCTACAGTGAAGGTTGTAGAGAGGCTGAATGCTGAAGGCTTATGTTTAGAGTTTACAGATTTGATAAGGAGCCTGGTGTTTTCTGAATGAATATGATGCAGTCCAAGTCTTTGCATGAATGATATAAAAGCATAAAGATGGGATATGTTGCAAAGGTCATGTCAAAACCTTGTAACCTTAGTCTGATCCTGGTATTTACCTGCAAACTGTATCTGCATACATTGTCCAGATCCACGGTCTTAACAATTCACACCAAAGGGCAAGAAAAAATCACAAGGCATACTTGTCTTAATTCTTTGACTGTGTAAAAGACAACGTAGTGTTGAAATGTAGAATTCAATCCACTAGGTGAAGTGTCCGTCTCGTTTTTCCCAAACAATGGTAACAGTTCCATTTCAGTCCAATTTACAACCACAAAAAAGGGCAATTCCAAAGTCCCCACATAGCTTCACCATGATAGGCAACCCCTATAGATTGGAGGAAAACGGCAACTTCTGAATAAGCTTTGGAGAGGGTTTATAAGCTCCTTTCATTAGCCTGGCTAACTTGGTTCATGTTAGTTACACTGTGAAGACATTAATTAGAGCCAAAAGAGAAGCTTATTAACTCTGCTTGTCTTGTCAAATCTGCCCACTATGTTTTTGATAGCATGAAGAAGCAGAGCTAGCTGTCCTTTTAATGTTGTAAACAAATAATAAAATGTAAACAAATAATAATAATGCAAGTAGCAATTAATGTAGCTTCAAGGCTCACTCATTTCTAACTCCAAACTCGAAGATTTTTTTGGTTTTTAAACCTGTGGTCTCTAGCTCCAGCCGACTCAAGTGACATCACTTGAGGCAATTTACACAGTGCCCTCTGAACCCACGAAGACTTGGCACAGCTTTTTTAACTTCTCTGACAGAGCTCCCTGACACTTGTAAATAGACTGTGTCATTTCTCAGTTTCCAGCATCCAGAACTGCAAATATCAGAACAAATCAGGGACTACAGTTTCTGACAAATCATCTCACAGTAAACAAAACATCAAAAGTCTCCTGTCAGCAGCCTGAAATCCATTAAAACAGGCCAATAGCAGACTGAAAATATGCAGAAGGTCAGAAAAAAGATCCTAAAGAGGACACAAATTGTATCTCTACATACTGCAAATGTTGAGACCAAAATGCATACACATGCACAGAGACACACACAGACGGTAACTGCTGGTAATCTGTGTCATACAGCAGAGTCCAGCTCATAAATAATGCACTGTGTCCGCTTGCAGCAGGATGCGTAAAATGGAAAATATTTATGTTCAATCATTCAGATTTTCAGCACAATTTGACTCTGGGTGGACCTTCTCTTTGTATTCTGTGACAGAAAAGGCACTGTAGGAAACATCTGATAATGATGGTGATGGCCTATTTTTTTTCTTGTCAACAAACGAGAAAAGAAAAAAAGCCAGGCTTTAACTGATCCTAAAGTCAAGTTTTGTCTATGTATCCAAACACTGACCCTATCCGTCACACGTGTTACAGAGCTCTGTAATTGTCGAAAAACTATTGAATATGCATCAATAAGCCATTTTTCTTTATTGCCATGAAAAGCTTTGGAGAGCTCAAAGTGCATAATCCCTCTCTGGATGGCTTTTAATCTAAAACATCTGTTATGTGCTAATGAGAACAATATTTGCGTTAAATAGAGACACTGAAAGCAGTGTAGTGAGTATGACATGACTGTGCTAGTTTACTGCTGAAATTAGTGCTGTGGAAATTTACATTATACTCAATTAACTATGAAAACTATTAGATTAAAGGTCCTTTTATCTCCTTCCTTCTCTTTAATGTATTTTTCCTATTTGTACTCCACCCTTTCTATGAGCCTTTTCCATTTTTACACTGATTTGAGCTTCGTTGTCTTTTCATCCATAATTCACATGGAGTCACAGGCAGGCTGCAACCTCCAAACAAACAATGGACTCTCTCTCTTTTTCTCTTTCTCTCTCTCTCTCTCTCTCTCTCTCCCTCCCTCCCTCCATTTTGCCTGGTTAACCCGACTGCGAGGTGAAGAAGAAGTGAAGTGAGCAGACCGAGGCGGGTCACGCCGAGATTCCCATCAATAATTCATCGGGCCGCTGCTGCCTCTGCTCCTGTGTTCAATTCCCCTGGTGATCACATAATACCTCCCCCCAAAAGAGACAGGCAGCTCCAAGGGAGCAGAGAGATGGCAAGAGAAAGAAAAAGATTAAAAATGAGGTAGAAGGAGAGGAGAAAGAAGCAAAGCTCCAGAGAGACATTTAGACAGAGAGATTTTCCAACATTTGTTATTAAATACAGCCTTCAGTTATGCGCATACCAACTGTCTTTCTTAAAAATGATCAATTCTTACACGTATATTGTAAACCTTGTAGATTCTACCTGGGTTATACTATACTTAGACTACATGGGTAAAACTGTGGTCACCATATCAGATGCTGTATATTTGTGCCTTGCAAAAAGACAAAATGTTCTTTTCTGAATGGATAACTTTGAATATTTGAAAAGAACTTCAAAAAACGCCATTGCAAGTCCTTGGCAGGCAGAAATAACCCAAAAATTAAACCCACATGTGATAGCTGATTATTCATAGCTTGACGTTCATCTGGTATTATAACAGCCATCACTCTCCAGGAAGATTTCCATAGGACTAGCTGTGTTTTGCCAACAACCATTGAGTACAGCTGATTAATTTTTCCCATCATCTACATAATAAGCTGACGCAGAAGAAGTGTTAGCGGTTTCCAGGACTTCTTATCTTGGAGGCCTACTACCTTTTTATGATTATTAAAAATGTTGGTGTAAAGGTACTACACGCAACATTTCAACACCAACCTTATGAATCCACACTTGAACTCTAAAGAATTTGTCTGAGAGTAGCTACATTGGTTGGGCTATATCTGTTTCACAGATTTTAATTGAGGACTCACAATAAAGGCACATATACAGGTCTAATAAGTTCTAGCTGGCAGCCTAGCTTAAACCCCCCGTAAGGGAACAGTTTCAGGGCTTTAGGTCAACATTCATAATGCTGCCATGAACTTTGTAAACCCCTAGCAGGTCTTAAACTAAACATTAACCCTGCACAAACATAAACTAATCTGACCTCTACTTTGGAAATGTGCACTCTTGTTCTAAAATTTTTAATATATATAGAACCTTTTAGACAGATTATAACAACCATTTCCATGCTTTTTGTTGTTTTTTGTGATAGTTTTTTGTTGCTGTGTTCAATATAACCTAGCTAGTAATATGACATCCATATTCTTAGTCCTGCCAAGCAATTATTGTTTTTATTGTCTCTTCATTTGAGGAAAGAGCCTTTGGCAAGCACATTAACAGGCTTTTATGAATCTTTGAAAAAACTGGAGATGTATGAGATGATTTAGAGCTCTGGAAACCAGCTGAAGGGGCCAAACTCAAACCATGAGAAAGAGTAGACAAAATTGTTTAGACTGCATACATTTGGCCATCTTGTGTATTTACAGTCACGCAAAAGAAACAAACTTTAATCTCAAATGTGGCAAGGAAAAAAAATCAGATTTTAAAAAGCTTTTTGTTTACCATCATAAGAAACAACTATTTATCATGTGTCGGGAGAAAAAAGACAAAAAGAAACACTGGACAGCAACAGTAATCAATCAGAAGCACAAAAGCAGACCTCCACCCTCTCATGCTGTCCACAAAACTCTACCCACAGCTTATTTGAACACGTCCTTACCATCAACTGTTTGATACTGAACTCTGAGGCATGTCACCACTTTACTCTTCAAATCTTAAGCTCTAACACAACACTGATTTCTCAAATTTAGTTTCCCTTTCATTATTTTATTATTTTTATTGTTAGACAATATGTTGGACAGTGGGTGGGCTGGTTGGTTATTTAAGCTTGCATATTCATCTTAAAGATCATTTTCACCTGCTGTTTGTCATGACCAGGTTTATGCTTCAGTAAGGACTGAGAGTACCTCAAGGTCCTGATGTTGTTCCTGTTTTATTCGATATTTTAAATAGTTTCAAGTCTTTGTTTGTCTTTTCATCTTTCCACTGTAATGCAGACACCATCATGCTCTTTCTGGTCACATGTAATGAGCAGAGAAAGCTAACTAACTTAAATGACTGCATGGATTCAAGTTGGATGTCCCATAACTACCAGACTGTCTGGGTCACACCAGCAATTTACCAGCAGCATCCCACTCTTGTGAAGCTTGTGCTATTTGATGATTGATTAAACATTTGTAAATAAAATGCTAACAAAAATAAAAACACGTAACATTAATCCAGAAAGGTCAATGTGACAACTTGAAATGATTTGTTTAGTTCAACCAAAGCTGAAATAAATAAATAAATATATATATATATGTGTGTGTGTGTGTGTGTGTGTGTGTGTGTGTGTGTGGGTGTGCGTACGTGTGTGTGTGTATATATATATTTGTATATATAGATTTTTAGTTAATTATTTTACTATTATAGTTCAAAGAGGGGGAAATCTTAAGATGAGAAAGGTGAAGCTAGAGAATGCTTTGCTTTTTTGCTTTAAAAATGACATAAACAATTAATTGCTGCTTTTCTAATCCATCAATAGATTTATCAATTAATAATTTAATAGTTTCAGTTCTTAGCAGGACCACACCTAAAAGATTAAAGGGAAGGCTGTGATGGACATTTACAGCATATATAAGTAATATTTTCATTGTCACACTCATAGAGAACATGCATGTAGTGTAACAGCAAAGGAATAACAAAAAAATAACCCTGTTTTTCAGCCCTCTTTCTCTCTCTCTCTCTCTCTCTCTCATGTCTTTCTTCCCCCTGCCTGCTGCTCCTTTCTCTGCTCCTCTCTGGTTCGGGGGAATATTTGCTCCATCTATTGTCTCAGTGTTGCAGCTCTGACCTTTGACCTGAGCTCTATTGGTTGCTTGTAGCGTTGTTGATCTAGGGATTGAAGCTCCCTCTGATTCCACAGTCATTTTAAAATCACAGTGGTGAGAAGAGAGAGTGATGAAATTAACATGTATAAGTATGTTTTAGATGTAAAAACCTGGTCAAGTTGGACAAAACAGGAAAATCAAAGCTCCAGAGTCAAACTGAGAGAAAAAAAACCATTATAATTCTCCTCTTGCTTAAAAATGACTAAAACATGGAGGAGCATGACTTAAGCAACTCCAAACTGTGTAATTTATATAATAAATCTCTTAAATTCCTACCAAACTGGTCACCAATTCACTCCATAGTGACCGTTTTGATTTGTCGTTGTTAAACAGTAGCACACATTAAGCATCCAGTGGGGGTTTGTCATTTTCAGGGGGAAGCAGATGAGTGCAGCTCCATCTGACAGCAGTATAAGTACCAGACCGTTCAGGATGCACAGCATTTTACGACAAACAGGGAAGCACAGATCACATGAACACTCCCCAGCACTCCTTCAGCTCCACCCACCATACACCAACACTCATGTCATTTCCCATTCACCTACATCCACAAATACCAGAATATCAAAATCTCTGAAAAAAAACAGATAAATACTGCCGAGATAATCTCATGAATGTTTCCATATGCACTAATTTAAAAATGAGGATCTGGGCTAGTAGATATCTAATCTACCAATTACATATATAATCATTTTTTTCAAGAATTTGTTGTCCATGGTGGGATGTTTGGATCTATAATTAAGTAAAGGAAAAGAAAAAAACAAATATTTGCAGAGATGATTCTTTATTAGAATCTTTTGAGCAAAGTGTGTTAGCCACTTGAAACCATGTTACATTTAAACCATAATAAATAAATAATTCCTCTTCTTTCATTTCAAAAACAACCACAACAAACCTCAGAGGGATATCGAACAGATTCTACAATCAAATACTGTAATATGCAACAGCCACTAAGTATCAGAAACTACAGCTGCATGTGTCAGATGAAACCATGGCAGATATTTGATCTCCATAAACTCACTATTACAACAATGTAAACACACTAAGATCTTAAAACTTTTGTGTAAGAATATTGAGAAACTGAGAGGAATTATTTAGGTTTGTAAAAAGTTATTTAGTTATCTTGTATATCACAAAAAATATTTGAAAGAAAAAACATTATGTTTTTTTCAGGTTGTTTTGTTTTAGAACTTCTGGAAAAAACACAAAAGTTTGTTTTCACAACATAAAATAAGAAAGACTAATAGGGTCCTGGAATACAGTATAATTATTATTGATAGTTTATGTATAAAGACTCAGGCAAAATATGCTCAGTTTTGTTATATGTGGCCCATTGTTATCATAGTTGTATATAATGTATTCAGTTTTAAGTACACTACTTAAAATACCTTTTACACAACTACAAAAAATTGACAGACTGTTTTTCCCCCATTTCTAAATAATTTGCATTTATTTTTTTATATGTTTGAATGTTTTTTTCTTGTGCAGCATGGCCAAATTTGCCTTTTTAGTTTTCTTCTCTTATTACAGCAAAATGATTGAGTGAGCAGGGAAAATTCTAAGACAATTAAACTATTATTATATTCATTTGAAATCAGGAAGAAATAACTCAGGTTTACAATATTTCAAGTATGATATATGTGATATCACAGGTTATAATTTTGACATATGATTTTAATATGTGTTTTGTTACACAGAAAGCAAAAAACTGAAACAGCAAATCTTGTGCTTTGGCTTTAAAGGAATCACTCTATTCAATTTACTTAATTTCATCAGAGTGATTCACTTGGTGTCCTTACTGCTTTTTAGGGAGTTCTGGAAATAAATCATATCAAAGACAAACAGAAAAGATAAAATGTTTATGCTGAAGGTTTACTATTGGATATATTGTAGTGGCACCGGTAGAAATATTTACATATCTCAGGCACTGTATGAAGACTGTATGCCAATACTAAAACTGCTGTAAACTATACATTTTAATACAAATCAGAAAACACCAGATTGGAATAATACATAATTTGGTGCAAAGGTATTGAAATGTAAGATAGTCAAGCTCCACAATAGCTTGTCTGCATTAACAGAAAAACAGTCCAACAACAGCCAGATGTTTCCTGAATTGTGAAACTTTTCATGAAATAAGAAAAGCAGCCTTGTTCTCAGTTTCTTGACTATAACCAGTTAATAATTATTAGTTTGGGGTTTTTTTCTTTTTCTTTCTTTTTTTTGAGAGACAAGACGTCAAGGATTTTCTAAACTCATAGAGGAGCACCAAGTCCTTTAGATCAGCTAAAAACTAAAATAAATAAATAAATAAAAATAAAGTGAATAAATGAAAATCAAATGTTAACTTTTTGGCCTTTTTTGACGGGCAGCAATGCAATTCTTATTCTTTATCATTTCAAATAGTTTTTGACAAGATAACTAATGCATACTTTAGAGTTAACCTTTCTTTTTAACAGCAGTATCTAATAATGAACTTAAAAAAGTAGGACTTTATGTTCATTTCCACATAGCTTGTACTGCCACATGGTCACTAAGCAAAAATCTTTTCTTCACTGCATGAACAACTAAAATTTATAAAACTAAGAACAACTACTAACAGTGAAGTGAGTTCAGGTCCCTTTAAAACTGAACAATAATTTTAGTGCCTGTAAAGATCATGAAATTTCAAACAATCCCACAACA
Organism: Acanthurus lineatus; assembly: GCA_029814665.1. NCBI lineage: Eukaryota > Metazoa > Chordata > Actinopteri > Acanthuriformes > Acanthuridae > Acanthurus > Acanthurus lineatus. The sequence goes on along the minus strand of JAPZDV010000011.1, from coordinate 2,856,166 downwards.
GCTCTCTTAAGGGATATTGCAAAAGGCTAAATCTTTTTTGCTACAAATCCTACCTCTGAAATTTGTTCGGAGGAAACATCATATCAAGACTTCTTCAACTTTGGTTTGAAGAGCTCCAACATATGAGCCCTGTGAGTCCTGAGTCCTTGCCATGCAATCCTCTCTTGATTGAACACATACATGCATACACACTCCTCTCCTGTTTTGGTTTAATATGAGTTTATTTTTATCATTTCTATTATTATTATTATAATGATTATTAGGACACTTTTATGCTTTTATAGCTAAAAGCACTGAATAAATCATTACTAGACTGAGAAAACTGACATGTTTATGTGTAAAATTAAACTGATATATCTTCAGAATTGATTTAAGCCAAGTTTCTACTGCCTTGAAAAAAATATTTCATTAGGATGAAAATCACACTTTTGCCAATGAACTTCGACCGCAAGGTTAAACTTAAATAGGGGTGAACGTAAATGCTCTTATTAATAATCTCCATGCGAAATTAAAACATGCTACAGGTCTAGTTTCCTATTTAGCTTTAAACAGAATTCAAAATTGCCATAAAAAACACCCCGTTTGAAACTTCAAATATGCTTAAATCTTACTATAAGCTAACCACAGACAAACTAAACCCCACAGCGACTTTACACTATTCATGTTGCAAGATTCCTGAAAAGCTGAATATAATCCACTCTCAACCTGATCCCTGAAAGCCACCTGATCCTCCTTCCTTTGCTCGGTCCCTGCTGCTGTCCCCTGCAGACAATAGAGGCTTGTTGTTGGGACAGAAACCAGGCTCCTCACTAGAGGGGGCCCCCGACCCACTGATGCTACAAACCTTCATGTTTATGTCACAGCCGTCTGATCACTTCAAGCTCCTCACAATCAAACACAAATCCTCTTCCGACGATCTCTGTCAGCTTTGAATGCTTTCTCACACCTCTCCCCCTGGTAATACCAGAGGAATAATCCTTTAACTGGCTAATGACACCAACAACACCAGCTGAATAACATAATTTCTGTATCTAAAACAAAAGCGCCATCGCGCCTCTCAATTACACTGAGAACAAATAAATTCACCCCCTTGATTTAATTAAGCCGAACAAGTCTACTTTATTACGCATAAAATACAAATAAAGGATATCACTATTTTCTTCATTTTGAGCATGAATTCAATATGTAGAGAACTTTTTAACCTTTCCCTTTGTCCTGTTGCTATTCTTCTTCATAGGATGTCTTTTTAATCGCTCAAAGCAGAATAATTAAGAGTAATTGAGTAAAAGTGCTGTGTTTAACATGCAGAGACAGGAAAATAAAATCTGGGTTACTGCACAGTGTTTTGGAGACAGGGGACTGTTGGAGGGAAATCCCGTGACCTTTTCATTTGGTATCGATCTCTTTTTGTTATTGATCAATAATGTTAATCATAACACCAGTGATTCTAAATAAATTTCATTCATCGACACTGGAGTGCTGTGCTGGAACGGAGAGCACTAACCCACGAGGAAACACAAAAACAAAGCCATCAACAGATTTTAGAAAAGTTCAAACAACACTAGCGACGGTGGGGAAATAATTTTTAGGAGAGGACTGGCACTAAGCAAACCAAAACACCAGCGTGACACCGCGGCTGTTTTCCGCTCTTACCTGCCAGTCGGAGGGCCGACATCCTCTGAAACTCGGGCTCCTGCAGCCACTTCCACATCCTCCTGAAGGTCTCCCGGCCTGACTTTAGTTTACTCCATGGTTTGGGGTTCCTCAGGAGGTCCGACAGGGTCCCCTGGGAGCGGCACAGCACCCTCTGGGCGAAGATGGCCTGGGGGATGCTGTACCTCTTCAGCTCCGCCGTGATCCTCTGCGCAACCTCCTTGGTGTTGATTTCCTCCAGCTGCCCCGAGCTGTTCACCCCCTGCGTCCCCGAGGAGGAGGGCGGTCTTTCCCTGGTGGAAGCCAACACGGGCCCGTGGGATGGAGACTGGAGGTGGGGGTGGGAGTGGGGGTGGTGACCCGCGGAGGATGCGGCCGGGTGCCCCGGGTGGTGCATCCCGTTCAGGTGCGGCATCATCCCTGCCGTCGGGCCACCGAGGCCTCGGTGCTGGTGTTGGTCCCCTCTGGCCAGCATGGAGGCGGTGTGGTGTGCGTCGAAGTTCAGCATCTTGTCGTGGCCTCCGTGCGTCGTGGTTCCGTAATTGTGGAGACCCTGCTGGGTGTTGTGTATTGAGCCCAGGCCGTTTCCCAGCACCGGGGACAGGCTCTGACCCATCCCGGACATGTGGTCCTTGTGGTAGGGGCTGTACAGGTTGTTCATGCCCGGTAGCCCCCGTTCGTCCCGCATCAGGGTGAAGCTCCCGCTCACGTTCCCGGAGAGCCGCTGGTGGTGATGGTGATGGTGATGATGGTGAAACTTGTCCGACACGGTGGAGATGGGGGGCAGCGGCTGCAGCGGCGTTAAGGTGGTGTAGGTGCCGCTCATCCCCATCCCGGGAGAGGACGTGTCGCAGGGCACGCTCATGGCGTGGTGCAGCGGCAGGGACAGCTCCGGTCGGTACTCCCCGCTGCCGTCCAGTATTGTGGCCATGCCGGTCACCATGGCTGAGCGGGATGACGCGGCGGCGGCGGCCAGGTCCTGGTGTATCCGCAGGGTGGACGCCGCCGCCGCCGCTGCCGCCGCCGCCGCCGCCCCGTGTCCCCCCGATGAGCTTCCGCGGCCGTGGTGCGGGCTGTGGCTGCTCATCAGCTCTGCATCAGGGACCACGGAGCTCACCGCTACCCCGCCATGCAGGCTGCCAATGCTGTCCATTGTCATGTCCGTGTTCATGGCGTAAGCGTCCAAGTCCTTGGCCAGGCATCTATAGGCGTTAGTGTAGGCAGTCTTCATTCATCTGTCCTCTCAGTCCATCAGGTCGAGCGGAATTATCTCTCCTTCTTCTCCTCCTTTCTCTCGCTGCTTCTCCCCTGATGCGCCGGGATGGGTCAGTAGCCGTATTCCCCCGTTTCCCTCACTTCCTCGGTTGTTTCCTCGTCCTCCTAAGGCCTCTCCAGCTCGGTGTCTTTGTGTACTTTCCCCGGTATGTGCACATAAAAAAAGTGTTTGGGTTTTTTTTTTTATCTCGATCGTACGGGCCTGTGCGGTGGCTCCCCCATATCCAGCCCTCTCCTCCTCCTGCGTTACTCTGCTTCTCAGACGGGAGCTGTCCACGGTCCCCTAGCCGACCGCTCAACCTAACATGCTGCGGGAGGAGGAGGGGGAGAAGCGGGCTTGGATTGCGGGGCGTCACCCGTCGGATTGACAGTACAGCGAGCCAATCACACACGGCGGCAGGACTATGGAGGCGGTAGCGTACGGGACGGCTGGCCAATCGAAATATTTGGTGTATGCAGCGGGTATGGTTCGTACAGTTGCTTTCAGTAGGTTTAAAAAAATACTTCCATGTATGCTGTAGTATTCGTATGAGACGATCCTAATGTTATTAGAGTGACTGTTTAGAATGTAAATTGCCAGAGGCTATATTCTGCTCTGTTTACGGCAATTTAATTGTTTTCCTGTTTAATATCTGATAGCATCAAAAATCCAAACTAAAATGGCTAAAATGATCTAAGCCTATAATGTGTCTGTGTAACCAAATATTAAGCTCGATGGGTCTTTCTCTAAATTTATGAGTTTCAACCTCGGTTGAAAAAGAATCCATATAATATGTGTATAATATTTCTCTTTTTGCTTTCTCTTAGGCGAGCACTTCAGAAAACAATTTTACTACAAGGTCCATTTCAGCTGCTGTTTTGAAACTTTCAGTCATATAACTAATTCCACCAGTGTTGGAATGAATCCATCTAGGCTAAAACTGGCTTTATAACACAATATTTTTCTGCATTAAAATTTAGAATTTTCATAAATTAAGTAGGCTTTTATTTTCCTGTTTAATTGCAAGCTTTTACTTATGCACAATTCTAGGCCTAAATGTAGGACTCTTACTTGCAAGTTAGGATTTTTATAGTGTGGTAGCCAACCTGTTTTTTCCTCAGCTAGTTCTTTAGTGTTTTAAATATTCATGGAGCTAAACTTAGCAAACTTACCTTGTTTTAATTTGCATTTTTTAATGAAAGATATATTTTATGTGAAACAAAATATCAATGCCAATAACTGTGTAAATAAAATTAACAAGAGAAAAGAAAAGACTGAAGAAAACTACAAAACTATACTGAAAACCCATAATAATTAATATTATTCTCTAGATTGTTTGATGTCCTTTATGGTCAGGCTGAGGAAAAAAAGGCAAGATAAAAATGTTCAAGGGAAACTAATTTAAAATTGTATCAGTCCTTCTGGAGAAAAATCACTGGTTGTGTAAAACAGTCAGCAGTGACTGTGTAAAGAGTCAGTGTTATACCTCTTTACCTCTTTACCTAATTGTTGAGATAAAGCAAGGTGAAAAGTAAAGGTTTGATTTTTTTTAACCCAAAATAGGCTATCAAATGAACACAGTACTTGGTTACTCTTAAAAGCTCTGAAAATATGATGACATCACATAGCATAAAACATATTATAACATAAAATAACATGACATAACATGAGGTGACATGATATATCATGTCATGACTCATATATCGTATGGCAGGATGTGAAATGATACGACACAACACTAAGTATCAGGTCATTACATTATATAGCATCAGCAACAACACTATACATGAAAAACATGAGCAACAATGCTATAAGTGAGAACAGTTTGGTGTGCTGTGAGGTGCTGGACAGATGTTTGCAGCTGTGTAGCTCACATGGTTGAGTGCAGACTGCTGCAGTGTAAATAATGTGTTGGTGTGTGTTGGGATGTTATCGACGGTCTCTGGTTGAAGTGATGAGCGTGGTAGCTGCACCCAAAGAGCATTATGGCCTGTAGCCCTTTCACTTTACAATTCATTACACTTCCAAGGACAAATGACTGCTAAATAACTCTGTCTGCCTCTCTCTCAATCTGCCATTTCTCTAATCCATCATTATAAAATAACAAGAGTAAAGACAACAACAAAAGCTATCAGACACTCATTTTGTATTAAATCGTTAAAGATTCTACCACCTCTTCTATCAGTGATTATTTTAGAAACATAAAAACAAACAAATCATTGACATTAGACTTGACTGAAAGATTAAAATTAAGACCCCTATCTTGTTTGTTTGTTGTTGTTGACTTTTGTGGTTGGTGTTTATTTATTCTAGCCTTATAATTAAACCTCTTTATCGATTTAGCTAGTATCATGTTAATGTTGGCTGAGTTCTGATGTCTGATCAGAGGTTGGGGTTATTTAATATAATTTGGCTTTAAAGTTGTAATGGATGTTTCTTGAAGCTTCAAGATGATTTCCAAGACAACCGAAAAAACAATTCCCACAAGATAATTTCTGTTAGTTAACCTTGAACAACCTGCACAACTGCCATCAATCTTATCCATGTGTCAGAATTTGTAAGGGAATATTTTATTTTTTATGGCTGGTTATCAAGCTAGTAAAGAATATAGGCAAGATGACATCCTCACTGTTAACCCGCCTACAAGCCTCTGACTGTTTTTTCTGACTGATCAATATACACAACCCCAGACAGTTTTGAATCACTAAAACAAATAACAGAGGCTATGCATTTTTCTATATTTTAAATTCCAATCAGTCAGAGTATTTTGACAAGACAAGTACAATGAGGCTTGACTAAAGAGGACTTAAAACCTAAATTACTACAATTTTTCATGACTATCACTATAACTGTAAACTTCCCTCTCTATTGATTTTGCCTGTACACACATTTTTATATTTTCAACCTGAACATTGTTATCTATATAACTCTTAGCAATTTTAACAGTTTTTTAACGAAAATTTTCAACTTTACATGGCAGAGGTGATGAGAAAGAAGATGAGAGGCTGTAAAAGGGAGAAAAGAAGGTGAAGGAGATGGAAAAAAAAGAGAGGAGGAGGTGGAGCAGGATGGGTAGTTGGGCAGATGTTGCTTTGTTTAAAGACTGTTGTGTAATTAATGACAGAAGAACAGAAGCCTGACCAATTTTATCCTTTTGATCAGCTGTCAGGGAGACTGGCAGGGGGTCTTGAGCTGTCTGTCTGTCTGTCTGTCTGTCTGTCTGTCTGTCTGTCTGTGTTTCTCTTAAAACTTGAAGCTGTTTTGCTAAGGGAAGCTGATTTGAAAGGCTGCTGACATTTTATATTCCACCTGACATTCCACGGTCCAGAGAGAGGAAGTGGGAGGTAAAAACTGAGCAAAAGAGAAAAAAGAAAAAAAAACAGTGAAAGAGAGGATGAGTAAAGGTAAATCAATGTCAGGATGAAGAGGTGAAGAAAACTAAAAAGAATGGAGTGAGATTGAGAAGGATGAACGGAGGAGACAGAAGAAGGAGAGAGAAAAGTGAAGAAGTACATGGAATTGAGGAAAAGATGGAGAACAAAGAGATGAGGAGGGATAGAAAAAAGATGAGGAGGAGGTGGAGAGGGAGGAGAAAAAGACAAAGAAAAATGAGGAACACAAGGGAAAGGAGAAGGTAAAAGAAGTGGAAAAGTCAGGTGGAGATGAGGAGAAATGAAAGAGGGAGAAGTGGACAAGGAGAAAAGGAAGGATGAGTGATAGGAAGAGATGGGGGAGGCTTGGGGGGCAGGGGAGGGAGACTGTAAAGGAGCAGCTGCAGGGGGATGAGGCAAAGGAAGAAGAGGTGGAGGAGGAGGAAGTGATACAGTTCAGTGTCAATATGGCAGTAGAAATAAAATGCAGATCCCATCACCTGGCAGAAAGTTTATTTCATAATTTCAAAAAGTTCAAACATGGTTTTGAGTTTTTATGTGTTTTGTTTTTTTCAAGTACCTAATACTTCATTTTATCGCAAAATAAAGACCAATGCAAATTTTATTAGTATCTAAAAACTGAAGCTCCTACAATTCTTGACCACAAGCTATCAAGGTTTACAAAAACCTCCTCACAAAGTCACTGCAACTATTCTCAGTGTGTCACAGGCAGACTGTCCAACAATTGCACAATACTGGCTGAGAGACTAACAGAGTGTCAACAGAGAGAGAAATCACTAGGGAAATATGGGTCATCACATATTTTACTGCATCTTAATTTACTGAAATAAACAGTATTTATGACCTTGAAGAAATAAGGATAAAAGTTACCCTTTTCTTTTCAAAAGCGTGCCATTGTATTTGTCAAAAGAATTTCTTTGTCCTGCAGTTAAAACTACAATGTGTTTTCATGGTAATGTAGGAACATGTTACCCAGTGCAACAGTGTGGCTCCCTGATGTGTATTTAATAGTTTTTCATCAACAATGGAGCTTAGTGGCACAGAAAAAAGCCATATCAGATGCCAGATTTCATTTATTTTGTCATTTTAATGCATAAAATAAAAACAAAATTTCATTTTGCATTCAGGCAAAATAATACATTTACTGAACACATTAAAACCATATATTGCAATATATAAAAAATAGAATTGATATGGGTCACAGTAAATATAGTTAAAAGACGGTGCAATTGAAATGACGGCAGGCTTTGCTACGCATATAACTAGTTAGTGTCATGCATTCACTGTTGATTTAGACCAACACAGGGGATTTGATGACAATGAAAAAATAACTAATACCACTTTTTCTTTAATGTGGATAATCAGTTTGTCTAAATGCAATTTAAAAACAATGAAAAAATAAATCAGCAATTGTTAATATAATTTCAATACATATATTTTATATATGTAAGTTTGTGTGTGTGTGTGTGTTGGGGTGGAGGGTGGGGGGGTAACTATTGCTTTATATTCTTCCATCCTAGCATAATATAATTAGTCTGAATTTGTTTTTACAGGCTCAGGTCAGTGTTATTGCTATTTCTTTACCTTAACAAAACACCGAGAATATGTATTCAGATGCAGAAAGAATGCAGTCTGAAATTAATCACACTTTTATTTGAAGAAATAAATTAAAACATTTTAAAATTAAATTTGAGACTGAAATTAATTCAAATTTTGAGCTGTTTCAAATACATTTTAAAGTTGCCTTATCAGGAACATTTTTTTTAACATTAATTGTAATTGCTTTAAGCTGCGACATGTTTAAGTTGTGTTGTTGCCAGTTGTCAGTTTCAATGTATTTTTTAATGTATTTTAATATTTAAGAAGATTTAGAGGATTTTGTCTCTTAAGACACAAATACTATTTAAAAATAGATAAAGAATGAGAAAAATTTATATACGTTAAAAGATGTTAATTTTTTTGAAGCAAGCTTGATTTTTTATAAACATTCCATAAGAGTTAAATTTAATATTTGTAAAAAATTACGGTCAGCACCGACTATTTCATGTTATGGTAAGGGGGGTCTCTATCCAGTCAGCTGAGTGTATATTTGATGACAAAAAGAAATGAAAGACAAAGGCAGCAAAAAAATACCAACCAAATTTAACTACGTCAGATGTATTAAATTGTAAATTAATTATTGACAGTACAGTCTGTGTCGCTACCTGTAAAACAGATTTAAATATTAAGGGGAAAAAAAGGTATAAAAAAATGAAAAGGATCACAAAAATGTGGAGAAAGAGGTAAAAGTTGAGAACAAAAGCAGGTTCCTCTTCCTTTCCTGGTGAGTTATATACGCTGTGGTTAAAAGCAAGTGGCAGGTTGTAAAATGTGAATAAAGCTGCAGAGCTGCAGGTTGATCAGGATGTTTCCTCCTCCTGCTTCCTCCTCTCTCTCTCTCTCTCTCTGTCTCTTTCTCTTTCTCTTTCTCTCTCTCTGTCCTGGGCCATCTGCTGTGTACGGAGCAGCAGTATTGATCTGCAGCTTTGTGCTGGAGACCACATGCTAATCTATAGCGTTAGTGACAAACACTGCTCCGCTTTGCCTTGCATCTGTCCCACTGACACTCTCTCTCTCCCTCTCTCTCCCTCTCTCTCTCTTTTCTCTCAATATAACCAGTGTCATCCTCCCTCCCTCCCTCTCTCTCTAAATGACCCAGCAGTTTTTGGACGAGGGTCCATCTGTCCGGCCGTAAACTCTTCCTCCTCCTCCTGCAGTGGTTGGTTGCCGGTGAGTCCTGTTCAGTGTGTCTTGGTGTTGTTGGGCAGCCATATTTGGCGTTAAATTTAAATGACAGACATGTTGATGAGCTGATTGGAAGTAAGTGCAGAAATAGAGGGATTAAAAACATGTTTCATGTGAATGATTTTGAATTTTCATGTTGAATTTTACACAGATATTGTTTATAGTGATAATACTGAATTATCAAACTAAATTTATATAAAGAAGTTGGCTAGAAAATGTAGAGTTAAATGGAGTCATATAACTTAAGTATTCCAAGCTTTGTACAACTATTATGGTGCAAAGTAGGAACATATTCTACTGAGAGATTTATAGAAATACATACAGTTTGTAAAGATAGAGTTTTATAGAGAAATTTCTAACATTTTAATGTATAGTTAGGTGTAACTCTTTATTGTTATACACAGTTAATATATAAATTGAATACATATTTATGATACAGTGATCTGAGTAAATTTCTAAAGATCTTTTGTAAATGCATATTTAGATAAAGTACAGAGAGAATCAGAAGACTTAGAAAAACTACACAGAGACAGACATTATTTTGGACCTCACTAGAGATACTGCAGTAAAGGCAATAGAGCTACAAGAAGATTTCTATATAAATATATTGAGCTAGTTTATGGAGTGACATAGATATAGTTACAAAACACATAGGTGCAAAATACAGTACTTATTCTAAAAATATAGAGATAGAATAGTTTTAAATCATAAATAGAGACAATAAAATATGGAGTAAGAGGGATTCCCATTTAAAAATCACATGCTGATATTTAAAAATTGTATATATTCAAGATTAGACACAGATTAGAAATTATTTTAATTACTTAAATAAAGTAAATAGAGATTAGATGTTTATAGAAAATATCAGAAGATACAGGAAATAATGCAGGCATATTGAGGGATATTTTGATATAGATTAATATACAGACAGACAAACATTTGGAGTTTGAAGTATAGATAAACCGGAGAAATAGGAGCTGTAGCTGTAGAGACCAATTTATTGCAGATATTGGTAGGGAAAATCGGTGTATTGCATTAAAAAAATATTAAAATGAAAATGTTCATGTGTACAGATAATAAACAGTAAATACAGGCATACTGATAAAAGGACATATTTCAAGATTTTGTCAAAGAGAAAAGTACAAAGTTAATGTAATATAGAGAAACTACACAGATAATAAATACTACAGATGTGTAAGTATAGTGCTTAGATAATAAGATAAAGATAAATATATCTAAAAACAAATGTACTGTGGAAGTTTTGTGAAGATTTAAAAAGTTATGGAAAGTAAGATGAGACATTACTATGTATGAATTGTACTTATTTTCATATTATGAACATTAATAAAAGTTTAAATTTGTGTCATTTATAAATAAGAAAAAGATAAAATTAAGCAAAACTATTATGAGCTTGACTCTCTAAGGCTGTAATGAGCGCGCGCACACACACACACACACACACACACGCTCACAAACTCATTATCTAAATACATGATAAATAACAATACTGTGTACCAGCCTGCAGCCTATTTAAGCCATTTGGTAAGAACCAAAGTAAGGCACACTTCCATCATCTTCCTTCCATTCTTCTTCTATTTCTTCTCTCATTGCCTCTTATTCTTCCAACCTCCTCCTCTTTCTCTTCCTCTATCATTCTTTTTCAATTCTTTTCAAACTTTTCCGACCTGCTGCCTCTTTTGTTGTGGTTCTGTTGGCTGTGAAATCGGCTTTTAATGGGAACACAATGGCCGCGTGCAGAGATGACCCGCTGTATTCAAATGTGACCGCACGCCATTACCACTGCGCTTCCAACTCTAAATAAATATTCATTTAACAGCCTTTCATCTCATACTTTTATGAATTTGTAGATGTCTCATTGTGCATTTTTGAACTGGTGCTGCACTCCAGTCAACTTATACAACACAGACATTTAAAAATCTGACTGTATCAGTTTTGTGCAACTCAATTCTTAAATCATTAATAATACAACCAAAATACCAAACAACTTGAAATTATATTTATGTTGTATGACTTTTTAAGGAATTTATATTAAACCTAAGCTATTACAAAAAAACACAACAGAAAAGTAATGCTGCAATGTTTAAAAAAGGTGTTAAATTAATGAACATGCAACAGAGATGTTATAAATGTGCCACTTTTAGCCAACTTCCATTATGTATAAGCTAACTATAATCTCACTATATTTGCTTTTTTGGTAAGATCTTCTGTAAGTGACAAGTTTAAGTATACAAACATAAGACATTTTCCCATTGAAGGCAATAAGGCAACAACAGCAGCATACACAATGCACCAAACATTGATAGGAGTTGTAAAATACTCATGCAATAATACAATGTCCACTTTCTGTTCAAATCTGTTCACAAGCAGCCATTTAAAGCAGTACAGAGCAGATAATCAATTTTGTCAACAACCACATTTTTTCACACATTAGTTGTGCAGAACAAAAAGATATAAATAATGAATGTTACTAAAATATTTATGACAATTAGAATTAATTCTAATACGATGTAAAGTAAACAGTTTAAAATTCAGTAATGTTGGTAATGAAAAAACCATCCGCTCATCAAAATTTTCTGAAAAAACACACAGGACATGACCTCTATGTAGGTCATTCAATT
>JAPZDV010000011.1:2823961-2838876 GCA_029814665.1 Acanthurus lineatus | reverse complement strand
TCCATTATTATGCTACTTGTAGCCGCGTGCGAGTGTGTGTATGTGTGTGTGTTTGGGGCGTGGCTTCTTTGTGAAATAAACATGTTGTCAATGGTCCTCTATGGAAAATCTTTTCAATAATGTTAAAAGAAAGAAAACATAAAACATAAAATTTTCATGAAAAATGTGTGACATGAAATAAACTAAGATCAGATGACATGGTTGAGAAGACCAAGTGAGATGATTGATGAGGTGAATTAAACTGAGATGGTTATATGAGTACTAATGAGATTATGTCCCAGATGAACAAAACTGAGCTGAGATGTAATTAGACTGAAGTGAGATAAAATGAATAACATGATTAATGTTTATCTGTGGCATCTAAGCTACAGTTGCCCTCATAGTGGGAAGAGGAACTGTACTAAGAAATTATCAAAATGACTTTATGACACAAAGAAATAAGGAAGTGTGCAGACAGTGCTGTATGTAATATAAGACACACATTCTGCTCTGTTCTATTCTTGTTTCACCATGATAGTCCACGTCTCCTCCCCCCGTGAAGGTTAAAGGTCACACAAAAGGTCTGACCCTTGTGCAACGTGGACAAATCATTGTTTACTGCCGATAATGTGGCGTGCACGCACACATTGTGCACTATTCAGATAGTGAGATGCACAAACATTCAGCTCTGTAACACATGTACACTCTGCATTTTAAACACAGACAAACTAATGTCATGCCCAAAACACACCTACAACTAATTGAGCGTCTAAATACAACCCCTTTTCGCTATGTGCCTTACTTTGCACCCAGATTATCTGCCATTGAAGCAAAATGAAGCTAAACATGCACTTAACGTACTTGTACCATGCACCTCAGACCATAGGCCATAGATCGCTGAATAAGGGGCCTGAGTGTTTACAATTCTGAAGCATGCAACATACATTTTGAACTTTGTTGCTACATTTCATTATGTTTCTTATGAAGAAAATGTTAACAGGTGGAGTAGGACTCAAACACAACACACCTCTGTTCTAACTCATCTTTACTACCTGGTTGTTAAGGGAAAGTGTAAAATACATACCTTTTACCATGGTGACCAAATGATCTTTCAGTATCATTTCATTGATAGTTTTCAATCAGGCATGGATTAATTAGTTGTTTTTAAATTGAAAACACAAATTAGTTATCACACAGTTTGTCGCTAGCACAAAGGAAATATAAAACAGACATACCACAGTTTGGGATGACAGGAAAGTGTTGGGAAAGTTCATTCTTAACAAGAGCTACATCAAAGTTCAGTTCAACCACTTTGAAATGAATTTTTGAACTAAGTTCACAGTCCCAAAAATGAACTAGTTAAAATTTCTTTTTTAATGCGCTGCCCCAAGCTATTATATTTTATTGAACTTTCTCTTATCTATCCTCAGCACCCAATCATTGCCACAGCCCATATGGAATCATAGATTACCTTTACACGTACACAATCTTCGTTATTGCTTGAGGTATTGTGGTCCTGTAGGGCTGTGACTTATGTAACACCCCTGTAAGCATTACCCGATTGCACCCTTATTCCAGCAATGAGGAACCCGAATAAGATAGCTGGGTTACGCCTGTATTAACTGGAATATTCAGACATGTACTCACCTTGCCGCAGCAACTACTGGGCATCCTCTTGTGCGCATGTGCAAAGGCAAATGGTCATAATTCCTTGAAAAAACATGGTGCGTAATAGACAAAGCTCACACTTACGGAAAGATGAGGAGACTGAGTTATTCTTATGCTGTATGAAAGAGACGGACATTTGTTATTGTAAAATAGCTCGAAGCAGGGCACATACAGAGGATGAAATTAGCGCATCTTCAGGGAAAGCTAGCGGGACATAGGGCAAAGCCTGCAGGTTTACGTCACTCACATTAAGGCTTACGCAGCTGGAGAGGAGCGCGCTCATTCATAAATATCGTGCTCTTTAATGCAGTCAGGCTTAGCTCTGGAAAGGCACCGATGTATCCTGGTATGAACTGAACCGTGCACAAGTGGAGGTGATAAAAGAAAAGTTAGAGAATCACTAAAGTTTACAACAGATAGTTTTCTAGACTCACAGGATCGACACACACCAGATACTATACCTCAACTACTTGTGCTGTCTGTTTGATGCATGCAGTGTGTTCTGTGTGCATCAAGCCATATGATGAAGTCAGCGGTTGTAAATCCAGGAGAGATTTAAGCATAAGAACATGAATTATGTGGCACGAAATATGATGAGAGTAATTTTGTATGTTTTAGTAATATTATTCACAAAAACAAGACAGGATTCAGTGAATAAAATTGATATTTTTTATTTTAATGATTAAATGGTTAAATAAATACAGAGTAGATATTTTTCTTTCAAGTATTGAATGAATAAAAGATATTTGTTAATCTACAGCGTATAGTGTATGATATTTTAATGTGGTTTTAGTATATATATTACTCATCATAGAGGATAAATCTAAGGACTTATCGATATGAATGGAGCCAGCATCATTCAAAATGCAATAAAATACATTCTGGAAAACTTTACCTGACACCTATATTTCATACTATTTTATATGACAAAATATATTAGGTAACTGAAGAGGACAGTAAATGAAATACAGTTACATCCTACTGACTTTAACAATTTTATAATGTGCTCAAGTTAAAAAATAGCATTATAACTATTACTAAATTGTGAGTTTAAAGGCATGATATGCAGCAACTGTCCATGATTTTTTGAGAATACAACATTTAAACTTGGCTTCCCCACACTGCTCAACTAGACTTAGAGAACTATTATGGTTAAGCAAGTTAGAGAGTGAGAGAAAAGAAGGAGCAGTGTTACAGACAAAAAAGAAGTCAATCAGTGAACAAAATCTCTTCTTTTGAGTCTTTTACATTAGTTACATTCTAAAGCAGTCAGGCTTAACACTGATTATTTGATTATGTGAGAATTCAGCTGAAGCACATGCTTCATTTTAGCTGAATGCTCCTGTGCTGTGCGTATACAGACAGCTGAAAAGAGAAACAAGACAGCGATGCACTCTGCTCACTGCATTTTTCCCTTGTACTGTTGCTGGCTGAGGAACACCAGTAATGTCCTGAACACAGTCAAATAAGTTAAAATAAAAAACAGAAAGTGGTCAAGTTTTCTGCAGATAAAGACACCACATGCTTCTAGTGGTGATTGAGAGGAAAAACTTTTGCATTAGTCTTAACATGTCTTTTCTTCGGAAAATCCTGCATATTATGCCTTTAACCTTCATGCAAACAATCTTATTGTCAAAGTCCTGAAAATTTCACATTTCAAGTCATAGATATCTCATGTTGGAGTCATATTGTAAGAGCTCAAAGAAAAAACAAACAAAGAGGCATAACATAGCTTAAATTCAGCTGCAGATTAAAAAAGTAGTTCCCAGTATCCTTCCTTTCTGTTGTCTAAATATCACTTTGCTGAAAATATGAAAATACATGAAAGAAGCACTGAAAAGAAGAGTCACTCTTTTGCGAAGTAGCACATCAAATAAGAAAATTCACATTCAATATGATTAAAAAAAAATTTATAAATTAATCTACCACATGAACGATGTTGTTTCACAGGTAAGAAATTCACATTTTTTAAAATGATGGCTCAATGGCCCTGGGATTTGTAAGAGTGTTCTTATCTGTTTTTGACTGAAGAAATGTTTCTAAAACTACCATTGCCTCTGAAATGAGAACTTAAAGGATTTGCAATAAAAACATTTAAAACACCTACATCCTAACATGAAATGTGACGTGACACACAACTGTTTTTTTCTCCAAATTACTAATCAATAATACAGGTCAAACAGCCTAAATAACAAAGGAATCAGGATGATAGTTCATTGTGTGCTACCTAACTCTTGGGGCGATAGTTTTTTAGATATGTGTCCACCAGGTATTTTTGCTGTTACTACACATTATAACTGCACCTACCTCCCAGCACTGCACGATTAAGTCCTCTCAAACTTTCTCTGTTCCCTCCCAACATCTAGCAGAAGTACATAGAACAAACAACTGTTTGGAAAAGGAGCCATCTGGTTTAAGCAGTGATATACAGTATATAACTTTGGGATGATGAGATCATTACCAACACATAAGACCAATGTCCAAGCCCTAGTATTTTTGAAACTCATAAAAAAAGGAGGAGGAAAGAAATGACCAAAACACAAGAGAGAGATATATTCCTGATAAGTTGCATAGTGCTAGCTTGCTAGCATGTGTCATTTCTAAAGAGCAGGGCTGTCACTGTTTAAAACAGAGAGAACATGTGATTTGTTGATATATTCGAAAAGAACCCTCATAGCCAACTCCTAAACTGTATTGTAGAACAAGTGTTCATAACAACCCAGCTCTTCTCTTGAGGAACACTTGCTCACTTTTTGGCGCAGAAGGCAGACACACTCTCCATATTTCAAAGTAGGATTAAAACTTTGCTTTTGATAAAGCTTATAGTTAGAGCTGGCTCAGGCTAGCCTTAGACCAGCCCTGAGTTAGGCTGCTGGGGGTTATCCATGGCACACTGAGCTCCTTCCTCTCTGTATATACTTACAGTTATCTCCCATTCATGTATGTTACTGATTGACAAACTTCCCCAGAGTTTTTCTGCGCTCTAGTCTCGAATGTGTCCATGGATCATGGTTTAAGGTTGTGCCTAGTGTTTGCTAAACCTGCTTTACATGAAAAGCGTCTTGAGATAACTTGTGTGGTGATTTGGCACTATATAAATAAAACTGATTTTACTTGACTTGGCTCATCGTGCCTAAGCTGTGTCACTGAGATACAAGCTAACGGCGACTCCTCAGATTTGGTGTCATGGTGATATTATCATATGTAGTTACAGTCATATACAGCTCTTATTCACAATTCTGACATCTATGCTGTTGAATCAAAGACCCTTCTCTGTGCTTCTCTGGCTGTGAAAGATTTCATGAGGACACTCAATCTGACGTAGTCGTATGTCCTTACAGATCATAGTTGTGCTAGTTTTTGTTGTGGTAAAGTATTAAACTGTACAGCACCACTGTATCGACCTTGTTGCCAGCAAACAAGCTTTAATGAACTGACTGTACACTACCTGCTGAGCACCAAATGGCAGAGAGGAAAAGTTAACAATTTGCTGGTGAATAATGTAGAACATGAAGCAGCTAACAAGCCAGATATTTTGCTAATGAGTTGATGGAGACCAAACCAGTGCAAAAAGAGAGTAACAATTTGACTTACATTCATCAGATAGACACAAACACACCTTAAATGTTGATGATTTTGCTCTCTCTGCTGGATGTCTATATAGAGAGCTTGCTTACTCATTTGCTGAAACAGCAATGAAATATGTCAACATGTCAGTATGGCCTTTTAAATTTGTTCTGCTTTTCCTAAGTGGGCAAAAATTGTGTTGTTCACTTAGTTTATTTGCTCACTCTTAAGTCATGTATAAGAGTTTCTGTTGCTTGCCTAAACCGAAAATGAAGTGTTATTACACTCAGATGTGGAAATGGAGAAAGTACCGTCCTATTCTAAGTTCTTACATAATCTTTTCAAAAATGAAAAACTGCTATCAAACTGTTCCTGTCAGGTTAAAATGTCATCATCCAACAATGAAAATTAAACCCCCATGTGACATATTTCATTTTTCTGACTGAAGTCAGAAACAAGCTTGATGTACTTGTAATAGACAAGTAACTGATCTTCCTGTTCAGTCCATGTATTAGTGTTTCTTATACTGGGATCAGACTGCATGAAATGGCATGGACCAACTGACACTGGTTGATAAAAAATGAGCATGGGTTTTTTTTTTTTTTTTTTTAAACCTTGTAATGTGGAAGACAACTTATGCAGCATCTGGGGCACTTAAAGATTTCCTCATAAAAAGAAACATTTGAACTTTTTAGATAGAGCTTAGTGTTGTCATGATGCTGTCAGCTGGAAGAATTAGGCTAATCCCTTAAACCTCCAGCTGATCATGCAAGTTGGTAAGGATGGTAAGCTATGATTGGTTAGGCCTTAATGTGTATTCTTGTTATGTCTTTTGGCCAAATTACAATAAGCATTTATGACTCTCTGATCATGTGATGCGGCTCAAAGAGTGTGTTTTGTATTCTGATCCCAGGAAAAGAAACGTTTCAGTAACTCTGCCTCTGTGGTCAAACTATGAAACCACAGTGCTTTCCTACAAGGCAGTGAGACCAGAAGCAACACTGCAACGATGTAATGGGCCGTTGTAGTGTGTTGTTTCAGGGAGTAAAATGATAAAATACAATCCAGGAAGTATAATTTAACAGATTCAGGAGTTTGAAGGCTTACCAGATGCCGAGAGGCTGCCCAGCGATTTATAATATAATGAGGATTTTAAAACTCCAGAAAGTTATTAGGGACAATAATTTTCTCTAGAATTGAATCTACAAGAACTATGCACTTGCATGTCTGATTGGCCATCACACTGTGTTACAGGTGCATTGAATTCTGCAAACATTGAGCCAGGTTCAGCTTTTTAGCCATGGCTTCCCACATCAGGACCCAGACTGCCCCCTCACAGCAGTCTCAAGGAAATGAACCAGGGATCTGCTGTTGCAGTGCCACTGGCGGTCTGAACTCAGCCTCGGTTTTACAAGTCAGTCTGCTGATTTTTAGTTGCAGACCCAAAAAGCAGTGAATGATAAAAACCCCATGAAACAATTCAAGGTTGTGATATTATTAATTAATAGTAATGCTGCCTAAAAGTCCAGCTGCAGGCACCTTTACCAAAAGGCTAACTGCAGTCTTCTTCTTCTTTAAACTCTTGGAGAAATGAACAGACTCCTTGCCTCTTGAGCTTTCGTGGTTTGCACAGTGCATCATGAGCACAAGACTATGGGCTTTTGATCAGGGATCTGAGATTGCACAAAATCACATTGGAGCCTAGCTTTGGCTTTTGGCAAAACCACATGAACTCGTCTTCTTGTTTGCCTTGTCATCTTGACAACTCTGGCCTTTGGAAGCCTTGGAGAGGAGTTTGAAGAAGCTCTGTACCTGCTGCAGCTTTAGGCTTAAGCACAATGGGAGAGGGAGAGCTTGAGCAGTCCCTCCATGTGCATCTTGTAGAGGAGTTTGAACTCGGCCGGCAGCTGATGGGACTCCTGCCATTTGGTGGTGAACTTGGTGCCTTTCTTGTCATAGTAGTGGTATGGCAGCTCCTTACCCGTGTTAGGGTCCCAGCCAAAGGGCCAGAAGCCGTACAGGTGGATCTGATCGCACATGGAGGATGCCAGCGTGTACATCAGGATGCCGGTGCTGAGGCGCTTTGGCGACAGCTGCTTAGTTTTCCAGTAGCTGTTGAGTACAAATGCGGAGAACAATTTTATGTTATAAAAACTTGAAATTTTTCAAAATATGTGGATTTAAACACCTGTGTGTCGTGAATGGACCACAGTGAAGCCTTTAAATGTTCACTCTGTCACTTTTTTCTGTCTGCTTTTTCATTAAGGATTCATGGATTTGAGGGCCATACATTTTTTCCTTTCTTTTAGAAAAAAGTGATATATTATCATAAACTGTATTTCCTTAAAAGCAGAGAGAACAAGATTTTTTTCAAAGAGGCTTATATTTGAGACTGAGCATTATTTTTCTGGTCTGCTTTCTGAAAAAAAACTACAATAAGAGTATTGAGTATGAGATGCCTTTGTAGCTGCACTGATGGAAGAGGAATCTACATTTCACAAATTTACCATGTAAACAATATCTGTCTAATTGTCTAATTCTCGTTGCCAAACAATTAAAACATGGAAGGAATTAGATTAAATCATTCACAAAAATTCTGATAAACTATTACTAAATCAATGACTTCAGATTTTATTTTTTAAAAAAACAACTATCATCTGGCAGTCATGCTCTGGAGCACACAGAGGGAGAACTCTCCAAACTGGCCTCAACAAAAGCATTTCCAAGAGTCCTTGAGGTGCTAAAAGCTGTGTGAGCTGCTTAAATGTGGTAAATCTTCCAGAGCAGGTAGTTTTAATGGGATTGGTGAAGATTAGGCTACTGTACCAACAGCCTATTCTGCTGCTACAACACTAAGCACCAGACCTAAATCCCTCTCCACACACAGTAACAACTCTGTGCCATACCTTTCATTAAATAGCAGCTTCCTTATAATCCGGCTTTGAAGCCTAAATCTCCTCTTTGCCATATAGAGCACAGCTTAACACAATACAACCACACACCAGTTTACACCAAAAAATAAGACAGAGCTACACAAGACGATCTTAAACTACGGCAGACATAAAGACAGAGAACAAACTGAGAAAATGACAGGATATGACACAGAGAAAAGCATAAAACATGTTTCCTGCTTTAGGTGATAGCTCTGACCATCTCAACAGAGTGTAAATAGAGGATAATTGTGTGTACATCTACTTTACAAGCAGGAAGTCACTGAGAGGCAAAGCAATCTGAAGAAAAAAGTCAACTGTCTGTATTGCTCAGACTGGAAAAACTGCCAGTGAACAAATTCCAAACAGCAACTGAGTTCAAATACATTGTTAGCAGAAACCACCAAGTAGTAATTAAACGTCACATTTGGGGAAACAGGGTTAGACATGAAAATCTATATCATTTCCAAAAAAAAGCCAATACCCGACAATGAATGGATATCTCCTATTCCTCTGTGTTATAGAGGCCAATTGCTGTCAAAAACCATTTCAAACACATCAATAGTACATACTGTTGCACTACAATGAATGTGTCTTCATTACCATGAGAGCACACTACCGATAAAATCACACACTTCAGTTCACAGTATTCTGACCCAGTCTCTCATCCACAGGCCTGCTGTGCTGTGAGACTGTTTTAAAATAGAGTTTGGTTTCACAGTCCGTCAACTGGAAAGACCGCTGGAGGCAGAGGGTATTTTAATGTTACAGATTCATATAAATTGAGCTGACATACATACTGATAATGAACTTTGTGAAATACATAAAGTTATAAAGCGCTAAAGCCAACCTGTTTTCCATTTCCCTCAGCTCACTGTAAAAAAGTTGTATAAAAAGCAGCTTTCAAAACGGAGACAACACTTCTTCTTTGCCACAACTGTGTAATTAGTTTACAGTAATGTCACACCGGACAGGTTACCAAAATGTTAAAGCAAAATAGAACATTTTAATAACAAAAAAATTGACCAACGACAGGAATAAATGACCTGGTGGTTGAATAAGGCGGCTGTGTATGTGTGGTTTGTGCACTTAGATGGAGAAAGACTGAAAGTACACTGATCAAACACTACTTATTCTATTTACCCTACATTACAGCACTGATAAGTAACTACATTACATAACTGATTACCTGACTGGCCACTGAATTTAGGTTCCTAACAGCTACTATATGGGTTTTATTTTTTTGATACTGAATTGACATAAACCTTGAAAATGGCATTGATATCCACTCAAATTAGAGGCGACTTTAACCTGAAAGGGGACCTTACAGATAGGCTGTTGTCATCTATCAGTTCTATCAGTTGTCAGGTTGTAAGCTTCAACTACCTAATTTGCATACTGATATCTTCTCCCAGTGCAAGAGTAAAGATGACATGATCACTCATTAACATCAGTTGTAAATGCATGACTCCTGTTAAGAGGTCAATATCCAGGAAACAAATCTAGATACAGATGACAAGTTAATATCAGTAAGCGATATGTTCTTTGTTGTCAGTGTTGTGCAGTGTTCTACAGTGCGTCTTACTTGTTGATATACTGCATGATGTTTCCAGGCCAGGCCAGTTGGACCTTCAGCTGACCTCGATGTTCCACAAAAAAATCAACCAGCGTCCTCGTCACCGTGGCTGATGTGTGGAAGAAAAACGCTGGGATCCACAGGATGGCACCGTCCAGTTTCTTCAAACTCAGGAAGAAGTTGTTCCTGTCCTGCACAGTCAGTAAATTGTTGTAGTATTTCTCCAGGATACTGGGATTAAAGGTTGTCATGTTGGTTCGTCGTCCAACGTCCTTCTTAAAGATCTCGGTTGGCGCAAAGTTGCAACGGAAGACGAAGTCAAACTTCTCGATCTGAGCGCCACAGCGTGAACCAGTGAGGATGCCACTGTTGCCGATCACGGCACAGACATTGTAGTGCTTATTGAGGATCTGTGAGGTTTCAGGAAGGAGTGAGCGGAAGTTCTCACCAATGGAGAAGACATACTTGTGGCTGGAGTAGTCATAGTGCATCAGCTGTCCGATTCGGACTGAGCTCCGTGTGAGTGTGAAGTTGTGGGGGATATCGATGTACTGAGAGATCTCCTTTCTGAAAGACAAAATTTTTTTTAATAACTGCATCTTTACTGTAAGAATTAACAAGTCAGACTAATCTGCACTTGGTTTTGATCATTACAGCAACCAAACATCTTTCAGAGCAGTGAAGTCTTCTTACCAGACATGCAAGATGAATTTTTACACAGAACCATGAAGTAACCCTTAGAAACCCTAGAAACTAGAGTTACTGTTTTCTCAACATTGTCCCAGCCAAGTTGAACTTTCTGTACTCATATATCCAGTATTTCTGACTATACCTCGCATGTTGCTGTCAATATGTCCACTTCCTGCAGTTCTACACACAAAGTTGTTGAATTATAAGAAAGACTCTGAAATACCTTCACTGAAATGCAGGACTACATAACATCAGAATATTTTACAGTACCCTGGCTTCTGTACTTCACATGCTTGTTTAATTAAAAAGCCATTTTTAACTAATATATTGGAAAGTTAAAGGTGCAGTTCACCCAAATTACAAAAAAAAGGGTTTTTTAATTATTTATAGTTTTCTATTGCCAGCCAGATCTGTTATGTCAATGTGAAGATATTCAGGTAGGGACAGTGGGAATCTCGCTCATCCATCTATGCACGTCACTAATTAGATGACGAGGCATTTGGCCACCTTAAGAGAGTCATCATTACTCCCACCTTTACCCGCGCTTCACTGAAATCTCCTAGACATTAACTATCTGCATGAATGTATGCCATCATAAGGAGGCAAAAGTTTTTTTTGTTGTTTTTTTTGCTTTTGTTTTTTTGGTCTTTAGTAATGCAATGTTGCTTGTGAGATTTAGAAAATCAATCTTTGACAATTGTGGATTATAGATTTTACAAGTTTGCGTCACGATGCATCTGAGAATTGATTTTTGATTTTTTTTTCCCTACCTCCTAGCTTCTCCTAAGGCTTCAAGACATTTGTTGATATACTGCATGATGTTTCTTGGATTCTGATTTGACTGCCGCAAAAATCTGACTTTCTTAAAATTTGATTTGACTTCATTCCAAAACATTCTCAAGTTGACAGTTTACACCAAAAGAAAACTTGGAACATTCTCAACATGATTGTGACCTGTCTTGGACTTTCTCTAAAGGACTTCAGATTTAAAATAAAGGACTTCAGATTTAAAATAGACTCAGATGAGTAGACACATGTAGATAAGGCAAAACGTGACAAGTGCAAAGGTGGATGTATTGCATGTTTGTGTGATTTGAACATAATCTTTTCAAACAAACAATAACTAAAAATAGATGTTTCAATAAATGCTGCTTCATTTTTTGTAACTTTGATACTGTTCAAGTGCTGGTTGGGAAGGGAAAAACATTGACCCTTAATCACTGGTTTTCACCGCTGTAATTGCTAAAACCATGCTAGTTTTTCATGACCATAGGACCACAGCCATCGTGTGTGTGTTTGTGTGTGTGTGCGTGTGTGTGTATGTGTGTATAGCCTACTTCAGTTGCATAAAAGCGGTTCTGTTGTAGCTCCATTTAGAGGAGTTCTGCAAGTCCTCACTGAGAGCGTTGGTCAAAGGAGAGAAAGCTGGATCCAGATACTTCATTGCCAGCTGGGAGCTACAGAAATGAGGAGGAGAAGGAGGAGGAAACAGAGATATGGAGGTTAACCAATTGTCCTTTATTAGGAGGAACTCGGCTTCATCCACTTGCACTTCAAAATGTTTTGAGGAGCATTTTAGCTTTTTGAAAACAAGATTTGTGGCCAAAATATCCTCATTTACCTGCACTGAAAACCCTTAATGGATAATTTGTCTGAGAGGCCAGGAAACACATGCACTCAAGCAGTCAGACAAGTTGCAAACATCCAAATTTATTACCTTGCCTAATTCTAATGACTTCAAATTCAAAATACGCTGCATACGATGCAAAAATTCTCAAAATTCCTGTGCATAAGTTTTGCAAAGGAACACTATGCCAGATCTGAAATAAAATTGTCCTTTTTTGTGATTCAGTTTTCACATTTTGCATTTAAGCAGCAATGATTATATTTTGCTTTCCATGTTACTTAATTTATTCCTTTCTCCCATTACATAGACAATACTTTTTCGGTTTGCAAGAAGAAACAGACATAAAAGATTTAATAACCTCTTGCTTGGTTTAGTTTAAATATCTTGCATAAGTACTGTCTACATTAAAACTGCAAGTGAGATCATCTTACAACAAGTGTGTGTTAACACCATAAAAACTACACCAAAAGTAAAAACCAAAAGATAATAAATCAGAATTGTTTTTAGAACTTCGGCTGGGCTCTGTTTTGCAGAAAATAAAAGATTACTGATATTTTTTCTCTTTTTCTTAGCTCCACATGTCTTCACAAAGCTAAAATGCCTCCAAAAGAAGCTGATTGAAATGTGTAAGTATTGAAGTCATTCAGCAAATATATTATGCTTTGTTCCTTGTAGGGAACCATCTGCAGTGGCAGTTAGATTCAAACAGTGTCATTTACACTATCAGCTCAGTGTAAACGCATTTTGCAGCCTCTTTGTTTCTCTTGAATCTAGAATAAAAACAGCCCGGTGTACTACGGAAAAATGAGCAGTTAGGCCAAACTTTTGCAGAAATTTTGTCCATCTTAGCAAGTAATTTCTAAATAATTTAAGTCTAATATGTAAAGTGAATTGAGAGTTTTCTTCCACCAACCAAATTGGGATGCACATGTCTTTCACTTTAAAGACTGTTTTTAACAGTTATCTATGTTTTGTATGTCTTTAATGCATTTCAGTAGATTTAAACTCCATGAGAAATTGACTTAACATAAGGGCAATGTACTTGATAAGATGAACACTTTTGTAGCAGTGCAAATAGCCTTAACTCATCCAATATTAAAACCGAAACTTAGCCTGGAAATAAACTATGAAATACTTTGACTTGTAAGCTTTGCTAATTCCTATTTTTACTTGAAACCTTAACTATTTTAATGTGTTTAAGTTTTTTTTGTCCATGGTGCAATGACTTGTGTCTCAGGCCTGAACAGCATCCAGTCCACATTTCCTGTAAGCAACACTGTCTGTCTTCACCAGAGTCAAATAAGGAAATAGACATTAGTCTTATCCCATCTGGTACAGAAAAAGACCCATGATGTGTTTATCCTTGCCTGCACTTGACTGAAAGCAGAGAAAAAGTGCAGGCCTAAATATTCCTTTCAACAACCCCAAAACTGTCTGATTTACATCTTATTTAGAGAGCAGGTGTAAACAAAAAAAACGCTAAAATTTAACATTGTGCAGGGGTTTTCCAATAAAGTTTTTTTGTTGATTGACAACTGATAGGTGACAGGACATTACATCTCAAAGTTCTGTACTCACAGAGGGACTACAAGTTTGAGCTCCAACTCTGCCATGAACAAAAAGGGTGATGGAGTATGTAACGACTAGCTTGTTTGCTACCACTTGAGATAGCAGAAAAAAATCAAACTACAGCTAACCCTATAGCTATAGCTAGTAGGTCTACTCTTAATAGTCTAAAAGATTTTGTCCCATAAGTGTCTGCAACTACTGGACACACAGAGATGGAACCATTTTTCTCACCTGACTCTGAGAAAGATAGACAAATGATTTTCTACAACAGTACAAAGTTGCCTCTTTCATACTAATCTGCTTTTGACAAAACATTAAAATGTTAAGGTTTCAGGTCAAGGCTCTGCTATGGCAGACGCAACTGGTCAAATAGTATTTGCATGTAAAATGTTTGGCTCATCTTGCATGAAGAACTGGGAAGGTGAAGTTTACTGCATCAGGACAGTTCAGACTGTGACACAAAAGCTGTGATTATCAAAACAATCTGTACCTTAGACTGCCATGCAATGCCTAGCAAACTCCACCTCTGTGATGCCATCAAAGACAAACCTTATAGCACATCAGTGTAAATACTGTTTGACCTGGATCTGATGGCAGTCAGACCTCCAGCAGCTTTATTTTGCAGTTGCAGCATCCACCATCTTTGCTGACAGTGTGGTTACAGCCAGAGAGGTGCAGTGTTGAATTAGAAACAGCTGAAGTGGCTAATAATTATTATTTGGAAATACCATAGATACTTAAGATGAACAATGGAAAGGATCTCACTTTGTATCAAGACTTAAGTAAAAGGATTAGAACCTTAAATAAAATTCAATTCTTAAAGGTTATGTAATTGAAATATATGGTGATTTAATTGTGGGATATAAAATAATATGACACAATATTCAGTTGTGAAAAATACTGGCTAAACTCCACAAAATGAGATCAGAGAAAAATTTTGAAAAATAATTTAGTTTATTTAATAATTTTATGTTATTTTACTGTCAGTGTATTCATTGTAATTCATTATTTTGTGCTGTTTCAAATCCATCACCACATCATCTTAAACAGTTTAGGGAAAATTCAGAGTCAGACTTGCCGCTTGTGTCTTGTTGGTAACACAAACAGTTAGGTGTCAGCTCAGCCCATAACTCCTGAAGCAGAAGCTACTCATGGTTTTACAAAAAAGACCAAAATTCTGCTGCTCCAAATGTCTCCCAAAAGACTCAGCAGGAAGTAAACAGTTTGATTTGCTCAGATAGATAGATAGATAGATAGATAGATAGATAGATAGATAGATAGATAGATAGATAGATAGATAGATAGATAG
>JAPZDV010000011.1:2789590-2814470 GCA_029814665.1 Acanthurus lineatus | reverse complement strand
CATTCATCTTAAAACACAATGTCTCTTACACCCCCCCCCCCCCCCCCCCCCACACACACACACACACACACACACATACACAATATAAACTTTGTGAACACTTTGTGTTGTTGAGGTTTTCTTCAGTGTTTCAGTTGATGCAGAAAATAATGCTGAGTGACACAAAATACACAGCTCAATATCTCAGCTATTACTTACCAACAGTACCAAATCTTTACTGAAAATAATTACATGGTTAAGTGTGATGATTGTGATAACAACATTATGATACAAAATGTGAATATCACATTAAGTCCGAAGCTGAGACATACTTAGAGCAGATATTTCAGCATAGTATTAAAAGCACTGGTTGACATGAGCAATGTGGAATGCCTTGTTCAACCTTTATGTGTTAGTAAGTTAAGATAGTGAGCCTGCATACACAGTAGCAGAGTGGACCTGTTGGTATCAAATGGAATGAAAGCATTGCTGGAGTAATGTTAGTACAGTATTTACACTTAAGTGTGAGTGTGTTTCAACTCCAGATTTCATTTGAGAATGTAATTTGTTCAAACAGGAAAGATAACTGAATTTATATTTAAATGCAACCAAAATAATCAGTTTAAAGGCTAGTAAAGTTAAATAATATTGTTTATATACACCCTTTTTCCACTATGCAATGGAAAACACAGGGAATGGTTTAAAGTTTGAAGCCAGTTGAGGCAAAGTGGTTGCATACTGTTGGAATAATGACTTCTCTGTTTCTAAATTCAAGATTCAGAGGTTTTATTGGTTACATGCTTATATAATATTTCTAGTAAAATGCAGGGTTTTATACTCTTAAGACTGTGCTAACAGTCTACTCTGCTGTGTGCTCAAAGAAAAATATTTAGAATAAGGGTAAGTTGTAACCTGTAAGGGATAAATATTCAAAGATAAAAGTTCTAAACAAATATAATGTATTAAAATTGTAAAAATACATATTTTAAAGCATACAGAGAAAGAAAGAAAAAAACAGACCAAGAAGATTGGAAACAAAAGAGAGAAAGTAAGAGGGGATCATTTGGGAATCATTTAATTAAAGGAAACAAGATGAGGGAGGAAAGGAGCGTGGGAGCTGTGAGTGTAACAGATAGACGGGAAGTAAAATGATACAGAGAAAAGAGAGAGGAGAGTAGAGAAGATGAGGAGAGATCCAGGATGAAGATACTGACGTATCAGCTTCTGATAGATAAAACAGGCCATCAGGATTTTTTTCCTCAGAGAGAGCTGAGTCTGTAATGATGCGTCATCATCCCTCTGACCCCTGAAGAGTCACCAGCTGTCACTGCTTAACACTGTCAACAGGATGTGATGTAAACATATGCTCCGTCACTATATCTATTACTACTGTATATTACAGCATGTGATAGAGTAATGTAGATAGTTTTTATTTAATTTTCAATATTTTCCATAGGTACTTGTGCCTTACTCTTGTCATGAATTGAATTTTATTAGAGGTACAGATAAATAAAACTCAGTAGGGACTTGTCTATTCAGAGGGTGGATCATCCAAAGACCTGTCTGTGGACAGGAACTGTTGCTTCAGATGAAAGTAAAGTCTGATATTGCTGGTATTTTTTTAAACTTTAAGAGCTCAGTTAGAAATTAAAAGCAGTTTGAACCAAGATCAACTTGGTAACTTTTCTTTAAAAAATGAGCCTAACAGACGGAATAAGGACTGTTTCTTACTGACTGTCCTTCAGTTCAAGCACTTAACGTAATTTCACTGTACTTTACCTACTTTACTTTAGTTTACCCCACTTAACAGCATTGGAGTGCATTTTACTGTAATTGACCTCATGGCATTTATTTTGTTTTGCTTTATTTTAGTTTGCTTTAGTTTGCTTTAGTTAATAACACTTGACCCTATTTCATTGCTTTTCACAGCACTTCACTGCACTTCAGCTGACTTCACAGCATTACACTCCTGCACTGCACAGCGTATCACTTCACTGCTCTTCACAGCACTGCATACCCTAACCCCTGTACTGTATACTTAACTTCACCTTAATGTCTCTTTAAGGGAAATTCTTTTTTATAAACACTACAGAAGAAATTAATTACATAAACTATATTTTTTTCACTATCATAAAAATTATTTTTAATTTTTAACCCATTGGAAATGTGACACCATGAAGAATTTTGATTACATTGTTGTTGCCAAAGCCTTTCAGTTCAGGGGCTGAAACCTGACACCGCGTGTCCACTGTCTTACTGGCTTGTATTTAGTAATGAGTAGAGTGCTGGAAACCAAACTTAAGTAAAGTACGATTACTCCCATGAAAGCATATTTAAGTCAAAGTAAAAAATACTAATAGATAAACTTACTTAGGTAAAAGTAAACTTGTACCTGGTTAATAAATTAAAGTACAAGTGAAACTCTATCATTATATAAATTTATAATGGGTTACTACCCACCCTCTTGTATCTATAGTTAAACTACAGTTTTAAAACATGATGAATCTGTCGACAGCTGCTGATTCAAAATAAGGGCAGTTACACCTGTAAAGCTGTTTGTTTCAGAGTGAGGAGACAGATTTAAAGCAGGGTAGAGCTCCAGCACTGTGCCATTTACATAAAGATGATTTTCTTGTCTGTTTCATCTGGAAGTATGCCAAGAATCAGTTTATCATCAACATTTGTCTAATAAAAGCAGCTGAGACCGAGCGCCTCAGTCTGCAGGGCAGCTGTGCTGCAGCACTTTGCTCACAGACACAAGGTCAGCAGCTGCCTAAAGCAGGTAGAAGACATGGGGCTGAAAATATATAAAAAAAGAAATGACAGCTGTAGTTAGAAGTAAGTTTTAATAGTGAGATTTTGCATAAAAATATATGACAAGGTTATAAAATTTGAAAAAGAAATTCTTCTTAGAACCCCTGAGGCACCTCTAGATGATTTCATTTAAGTAACTCTTTGAGGCCTAAAGTCAAATAATCTCATATTCTACAAAACACAGTATTAAAAAAATAATATAAAGAATGAAAAAATTTTGAATCTATGTACCCAAAAGAGTTATCATGTGAATCTTTGAGTGGGCCGGCCCCTGTGTTTTGAAATAGCTTCACTTCATGGTGTTACTGCAATCTGTAAATCCACATTCTTGAGGGTAGAAGTACTTCAAAAGTTACTGAACTTCACATCTTTCTGTGGACTCAAGCCTGGAAAAACACTACAAATAGTAGTAACTTTAGCAAGCAAGTCTTGTGCCATGGTTTATGAAAAGTCCCACCAGGTAATTTGCATTGTGAGATCTGATTAAAATGAACACTTTTTAGATAAATGCAATACATTTTTATACCAGGTATAAATTGATCAATCATATAGATCATCATAATCAAGAGAATCAAGATCATAATCAAGATAACGTTTCCAAATACATATCATACATGTGTATATTTCACTGTACACACTACCAATACCTGTAACTAAATAACTACTGTCAAAACAACAAGACCAACATCTTTAAACAAGAGATGTTGGCATTTGTGTGAAAAAAACATTTAAACTTTTACTGTAAAGGAAAGAAGTATGTGGTTTTCCTGCTTTCTCATCTAGCTGCAGCAGTCCGTTGAGCACCTCAATAAAACCAGAATGAACTCATGAATCAGGCTGATCAGATTTTCATGTGAACTTTGTGATATGAAACCAATCAGAGGAGCTCACATCTCATGAAAGAGTCAATTAATAATCAATAGTCATTAGTGCAGAGACGATCAGAGGCTGCAGCTCTGTCTGGCTAGAAGAGCGTGAAATTACTGCAGTCTATGTACTGTACTCACTCACACACACATACACACAAACACACACACTCTCACTGAGAAACAATCAGTCATTACATGGATTTTAATAGAGAAACACTTTGTACGTTGAAAGAAAATCACATACAAATGTAATTTTCTGACATTTTCATACATGTAATATGTCACTCTTAAAGACTCTCACATCTGGAATGTGAGCACTGAAAACACAGTTGTGTTGGTTTAAGTGCTTTGTTCAAGGGTACCTAAATGGTTGTAATGAGGGAGAGGACTGAGTTGCTCTTTCATTTCCACCACCACCATGATACGACTGTACAACTGACTGTGACAGTTTTTTTTCAGAAGTTTTTTTCTTTGAAAGATTACACAGTAAGGTGGCTTTATTTGGAGCAGGTCTTTCTCTCCGCAGAATCTGCTACAATCACAAAAAGAAGTGACTCAAATGTGCAATTTTAAGTAATTTATTCAGTACTTTTCTTTGACATTTCAAGACAACTCATCTTAACACTGATAATAACATCAATAACTGTGATTAAATAATGCCACGGTGAAGCAACATCAAACCTTGGTTTTGGAAATATCTTGTTAAGAAATGATGCATATCAACAGATACAGTCTGCAAAGGAAGTAGTTTTTGGACATGGATGAACATGCAAAAGGTAAAAAAAACCCAACATCTTGCTAATATTCAGTGTGAATAAGATTAAGATTAATTATGTGAGCTGTTTTCAGTGGTTGTGATTTTATGTATTTAGTTTGAGTGTGGATGTCAGGTGAGCTCAGCAGGTAAGAACAGACAGCCAGAGTAAATGAAGCCTCAGCTCAATGTCCAAGGTCACATTGAAGAATCCAGTTTCCACATTTTATAATTCATCATCCCAACCTCAAGATTGAACCTGTTCCTCTCTGTAGATGAGCTGTGTGTTTGTGTGTGTGGGTATGTGTACGTGTGTTTGTGTGTAAATGGAGTAGGCTGCAGTGCTTTGTTATGTCCACTGTATCGATGTAGGACAGCAGACTGACTGTACATCACTCACAGTTCAGACAGTGGATAGCAATTCTGTGTGTGTATGTGTGTGTGTGTGTGGGGGGGGGGGGGGGGGGTGGTGTGTGTATGCGGGTACGCATGTGTATGTGTGTTTTTGTTTAGACAACACTAGAGGATTGTGCCACAAAGCCAAATAGGCCAAAGTCCAACGCAGACAGAGTTGGATCAGGTTGTGACTTGAAAAAACTGCAGGTCATCTTGCTTGTTTGTCCTTTTTTTCATTTTGGTTGAGTTTAGCTGAGTCGAGTTGGGTTGAGTGGCCAAACTATGGTTCTACAGACTCTGAGCAAAGTCTTGGAGAGTCTACAGTCTTAGAGCGCATCAGGACCAGATCTAAATATCAGGGTGAAAATTCAAAAAATGTCTGCACAACTTTTGCTCAGGAACAGCTTAAGTCTAACAAACACTGTCCACTTCTAGTTCTGCACGTCCTTTTCTTTTGGGCCTGTCATTTGGCTTTTCAATCAAAACTTGACATACCTGGAAAATGGGTTGAGGGTTCTCTAAAAAGTGCAAAGTGCCTGTGAGAGCTTTCCAGGTATTGTTAAATAGTTTTGAATTTTATTTTAGACACTAATTACCACCTTTACTTTCACTGAGACCTCCTCCTATTAATATGAACACAGCTTTTAGTTAGACAGAAATCCTGCATTACGGTTTGTATGCTTCTCTGTTAAAACACTCCATTTTAATTGTATTATTCATTTCTACCTGGATATTTACCACTAATCATTTTATTTACTTTTATTTAGACTTACTTTTTGTCCTTTTTTGAAAGCTGAGTGCCATGAATACATCAGGCTCTAATTTCTGATTAATTTAGTTACATGGTTTCAGTAATTTTCAAACTTCATTTTGTGGTCAGTTAATGGCAGAAAAAATACTTAATGACAAGGAAGCTTTTTTAGATGATTTCTGAAATCTCCGGTGTTAAATAGTAGGTAATAAGAGAAACAAATTTAAAAAAAATAAATGAATTAAAAATAGAAAATGAAAAAGAAAGACTGCTCTTCATCGACAGAGACTGAGTAGTACAGTTAAAAACAAACTTTTAGCATTCTGACCAAAAAAAAAAAATCTAAAATATGAATGCACACAGTCATAATATATTTGAATGCATTAACATTCTATTTGAGAATAGAGCTACTATCTATAAATCACCCATTAAAACACCATATAGTAGGCTGTTACACTGTAAATAGCTATAGAAGTATTTTATGATAAAAATAACACAGATGTGCTTGGACATGAGCCTAGGACAGATGTTTTTATATATTTTTTTACATTTGAAATCCCATAATGGGGGCCACAGTATGAGGGCAAAAGCTCCAGCAAACCCGAATAAGCGGACTTAGAGTCAAATCTACAGTGCCAGCTGTAATAGAATGCTTTCAGTTTGCAGCACGGCCAGCTTTGATCTCCATGACACCAATAAACAAGGTAAAAGCCAAAACAGTTGAAACTGGTTGAACTTCGGGCATTAAAATCCCCACAGAGACGTGTGTCAAGTCTCCAGGAAAGCAGCAATTTGATAACGATGGCTCCCTGGATCGGCACATCTTGGCTACTGTACAGAATCTGACCCCAGCTGCTGAACTGTGACTCTACAAGGCTCTGCTCTGAGTCCATTGGCTGAACTCTGTCACTGTAGTGCTCTGCTCTGAGTCCAGCAGCTCTACATGTCCAGAGGCTGAAAGGTCAATTTCTTTCTATTTCAGACTAGAGAAAAGATAAATGGGAGAATTAGGTGAGAGGAGATGGTCTCTGCAGTGCACACGCTCCCCTCCTTCCTCCTCCTGGTCCTCCTCCTTCACCCATTCCTCCATCACCCCATTCTTCCTCACCCTCATGCCAGCCTTTTTACATTTTATCTCTCTCTTTTTTTGTCCTACATCTTTTTCTCATCCTCATACCATACCTCACTCTATCCAGTTCTTTTCTCTCTCTCCCTCCATCCTCCCCATTTCTTATCTTTTTATCTCCTTAACTCCTAATCTAGTCTTCCACCGCTCTTTCTCTCAGCCTCATCTTCTCCTCCAGTCTTCTCTCACCATTCTGTCCCTCTATCATTTATCTTTTTTTCCCATTTTTTTCTCCCCTGTAACACATCCACAATACCTGGGTGAGAGGGAGGGAGAGAGAGAGAGCAGCTGTTGCCAGGCAACCCAGCTGACGAGGTGTGGAGAAGTAAGGGGGGTAAAATGGAGGAGGATCATGGGGGAGAAGAGGAGGAGGAAGGAGGCTAGATGATAAGGAGGAGGAAGGGGAGGCAAGTGAGACAAAAGGAGAGGAGAGGAGAAGAGGAGGAAGGAAGGAAGGAAGGGGGGAGGATAAGGTGGTGGTAACTGGTCACTGATTGCAGAAGTCGCTCCGGCCAATCAATTTCAGCAGGTGCGTGACCAGGGCTGTCCAGCATCAATCACATACACTCACGCACACACACGCTCATACAGGTACACACACACAAACACACACATGGGAAAACTCATTCATTACAGAAGAATTTGGAAAAGTAACAAGGAGAGAAAGAGAATAGTGTGTGTGTGTGTGTGTGTGTGTGTGTGTGTGTGTGTGTGTGTGTGTGTGTGTGTGTGTGTGCATGTATCATAGAAGAATAAAAAAGAAGACGAGTTAAGAAGGAGAGATAAAGAAACAGAGTTTGCAGTTCAGGCCTCAGATCAATGTGTGTGTCTTTAAAATTTTACAGCTGTCATGGATCCGAACACCACAAGCTAATTTAGTTTATGTTTAATCAATCACAGTCATTATAGTGATATGCATTAATAATCAGGACAAACAGCAACAGAGAGAACAAATTAATCAGCATGCCAGTAGCAGTAAACTGTCCTAGTAATAGAAGAAGCAGTACTTGTGGTAGAGAGTCACAATGAGGAGTCCACTGTAGATATTTTGGAATAAGTAGCAGAAAAAGTGTACTTTAGTTTATTTATTACTTAATGTCAAGAAAAGAGAAGGAATTTTTATCTCACATTTAGCTATTCAATAATCTTGATCTGCAGTGTTTGGGCAAGAGCACAGGTATTAGCTGTCAAACTGTAACTGTAAGCAGGTCAACCAGGTAGCAAGTGGTATTACTAGTATTATATTTGACAAGTAGTACACAATGAGAAAAAAATAGTTGGTAATAATTGAAAGCAATAATGGTTCTTCAAAAAGATGCTACTGACAAACATTTTTTGTTTTTCAAATTAAATTTTTAGAAAGATGTGCCCTCTCTGTAAGTGGTCATTTAAAGAACCCTAAAAGGTGCTTCATAGAACCATGAAACAAGTTATCCAGCCATGCAAGTGGAGCTGAGGGGCTATACTAATATACAATGTGTTTCAAGCCAGATGCTAACACATGTAAAATACCAGTATAGCATGCTGATATTAAGCAGATGTAATGTTTATAATGTTCACCAATTTAGTAATTCAGTGCATTAGCATACTAACATTTGCTAACACTGGATAATCATCATTAAACAGTGACTTATCAGAAGGCATAAGTTATGCATTTAGTGAGTAATGGACCAAAGTGCTGGACTAAAACTTTTGATGTGAGGACGATACTCAGGTCAGGTGAAACATGAATGTCTGTATTTGTGAATGCCTTCTAAAAGTCCTTCAGATATTTTTGATCAAAGAGCTTGACAGACTTCCTGGCTGATCATCTGATAGTTGGTAAAATTTTAAAGTTGCTTTAATCCATATTTTGAAAAAAAACCAGGAAAAAAAATACTGAAAAAATTTAACAGACAAAAAATGTCACAACTTCTCACAGATACAGAAATATATTAAATTTTATAGAGACCTAAAAGAGGCTGTTAGTTCTGATAAAAATAAGTAAAGTAAAAATAAATCATTTATATGGAGGGAGATGTGTAAAAAACATTTTAGAAAATGCAGGACTCCATAATACACTATTCCATTTTTTTCTACGAGTTAGTGCAAATCCCAATTGAAATAAAGTCTAGTTATTCCCATGACTTTTTTTTGTTTGTGCAGAGGATGATATCTCACAGTGTTGATTGTTTTGTTCTTATAAAAAATTACATCCTGCTTCAACTCTCGCTGAACACTTTAAAGAGTATAAGTGTACATTTCTGATTTGTCTTTTTGCTTCATAACCTTTATATCTATTTGACAGTGTGAATGTTATTCAGCTAAAAAATAAATAGGCTGATTGTGCATTTTTTAAAAACTCTTTGTACATAAGCTTCCATTGTAATTGTTATTGCTATCATCTGTGTAAATTTAACATGCAGATCAATAAAAAAATAAATTTACAATGAGGTAGAGGTGGTGCTGTTTGCAGCAGAAGTTATAGTTGTAGTATAATTGCACATTTATTTTTAATGTGGTGTAAGTATACTGCGTCGTATTTGGTGCATCAGTCCAAAAAGAACATATTACATTATATGCGATATGTAAGTTAATTTTTTTTCATTTGTATATTTAAGATGTTTGATAAAAAATCTAAAATAAAATAGATGAAATAACAAGAAAAGTTCCAGTTGAAGTATTGGGAGAAGTAGTTAAACAGAGTTGTAGATAAAACTCCTCCCTTGCCTTGTCCTCCTCCACTTCCTCCCTCTGTCTGTCTCTGTCTGTCTCCTTCATTAAACTTGAGGCTCCCAGACATCAGAACTCGCCAGTTTTACTGATCAGTCTGTCTCTAAACAGTATTGATCTGTCCTTCTACGAGCTACCATTGATCTGATCTGTTAGGAAGATTTTACCCCATGAGATGAACACTGTAAAATATGACAAGCCCCACAAATCATTTCCCTCCATCTCACCCTGTAGTAGTACCCAACGAAGCAGTACAGAGGCTTCCTACCTCTGTTACATCGGTCCTCAGATGCAGCTCTCATTACCGTACCGCAGCCCCTAAAAAAAAGCTGAAAGGCCAGAGACCCACCAAACCGTCTTCACCATGCTGACATACAACTGCAAGGTCATATAAGGCGTTAAGCATTCCTGAAGTAAAAAGTGAGGTTCATCGTCTCAGGCTATGATGTTAGGTGACTGACAGTTCAAGCACCTGAAAGCGTATGGTAGATCACCAAATGTGTATTAATGCACCACTGAAAATAGTCTCAACAAATGTAACTTTACATCTACTGCTAAAAAAAACTACAGCTGTCTCAAGAAATTATGAAAATTATACATTAAAATTTAGACTGAGCAGGGAAGTCAGAAAGCGTTTTGAGATGAACTAAAACATTGCTTATATGTGGTCTTTTAACTGGATTTGCAGACAATAAAAAGCATGTATATCATCAGCTTCATGACTATGGTGAAGTTATAAGGTTAGGTAACTAAAACACGAGTACAGGGAAAGTTTCTTGCTCCAGTTAAAAAAAAAAAATCAAACATTAGTTGCAGATGATGGAATGAGGTAACTCACTGAGAGTTATATTCATCAGTCTCATTGTAAAGCTGAAATATGATGAATGGGTTTTCTGGATATATTAGATAAATGGATATCTAATAATGTATGTTACCGAAAAATAAGTCCCTGACATTTTAATGAAGATAAAGACTAAAAACACTCTCTGTCTGCAAAGTATTGTATATCTTATTAACACTGATTCAACTGAGTAGAATTTGAGTGGACCTTCTGAAATATTGATTACTGGGTCTTTATTGGAACAAAGTCACCAGCTTCTCCTGTGGTACCTTATATTAAGATCTGAGCATGGACTGTGTGTGACTCATTTTTTACAGTGTACTCGCCTCCCAGCTCATCAGGTGAAATAAACAGGGACAGTCCGACACATGAGGCAGAGTGATACCAACTTCATTTCAGAAAATGTAATCTGGGATGTTTGATTATGAGATGATGAAGGTGAAAATGAAAGTAAATGTGGTTGAGGGACTGAATGAGTGAGAGAACAGGAGAGAGAAATAGAGAGGCAGAGATACAACAGAGAGAAACACAATCAAGTAATACAGTAATTCACATTTTTACTCCTGCTTTATTTCCATAAGGTATTGGCCAGAATCCCAGAAGAAATCTATTCATATAAGAAGATAAAATTAATATGAGCTTGACCAGAATGCATAAAAAATTTAGTCACTTTAAATAGTGTACAAAAATACTCTCCTACTTTGTAGCCTTTAATTTATTATACATATTGACTGTGAGTGCACAATTTGTTTTCACAATCTTAAGTAATTTGTTTTTTAAATAGAACCAGGAAATTGACGTTTCTGTTCCAACATAACCTGCCTAACATACCTGTATTTTGTATTGACTACGGATGTTTTGTTGCTCAGAATTTAAATGCATCAGTGTTTTTAATTCATACATTGACTAATCAATATATCTGTTAATTAGCTATGTTAGCCATGTAGCTAACTGGCTCTGCCTCAGAGAGACTGCTGCTTGTGAAAGAGTCAAAGACACAGAGAACAACTTGATGGAGAAAGAAAAGAGAAAGAGACCTAGCAAGAAGATAGGACAGGATTTTGATAATAAGCCATTTTGGTCACTTACAAAAAAGGTTTAGCCAGCTGGTCCAAGCTATGTTATATGGCTGTTCTGAGTTCTGTTCAACGCTTGTGTAAATTCTCTGGGGACCTTGACTACCTGCACCAAAATTCCATGACCATTCATCCAGTGTTTTGTTAAGGGTTTGATTGACCAGACCAATCAGCACTTTCATCACATCAGACACTGCTAACATGGCTACAGCAACCATTTCCACTCTCCAGATATTAGCTGTATTGGCTGTCATTTATGTATATAGTACATGGTGGCAAGTTTGTCCTGGTTCAGGAAGTACAATGTTCATGTACTGCACAGTATCTATAGGAGGGCGATAGTGAAGGAGAGTGGCCTGCAAAATAAAGGACTTGTCCCCAGAATGCAGGTTCACATCTAGTGTTTAATGTGGCTTAATTTAGACTGTTAATGCATTTCAAGTGATTAATGTTTTACAAAGATGAAAGTTGATTTATAAACAGAGTAGATCCATATCCAAATTAAACTTTGATAGAAGTTCGACAAGTAGATGTTGAGATAAAAGGTTAAATCTTTTTTCTTTTTTTTTTTCAAATATATACTGTAGTTGCTGCAAATTAGAATAGAAAAATTCCTTATAGGAGACAAGACAGACGCCCTTTTCCTCTGTGTCCCCTGAGATTGACTCCGCCTGGAGGTTAAACACAGTGGACCATAGGGGGAACAGAAATATTAATCATCTCCAGTGGAAGTGACCTGCAAAAATGACAATCAATATCTATCCAAATATTAGCACACACACCCCATCACTGCTCTGACTCTTTGACCAAATTGTTTAATCATTAACTGTAACTCAGCAGCACATTTTAAGTGGATTTCAGTATAGAGTGGGACTGTCTGTTGGCACACACACACACACACACACACCCTCTTGGATCTGCTTTGTAGTTTTTATCAGTTTAATCATTGATGTCCTGATTGTTTACTGTTTGATCAGTGCTATCACTTCTTCTCTAGAACAATCGCCAATGGTTGACATATTATGAGTTCCACTGTCAGCTTTGCACTGAGGGTGCTACACTCCCTCTAGTGACCATGTTTGAAGTCTTAGGCGTTTTAAACAGCTCTGTCTATATAATGTAAGTTATCAGACATGGTTAACTAGGCTATGGCCTCTGTCTGTCTTTAACTTGGGACTGATTATTTTGTCAATAAGTTATTTGATTTTGTGCTTTAGAAATATTAGCTAGTTGGCTTTCCTATCATCTACTTAGCTAGCTAACAGAACACAAATTTGTGAAGTTACATGACTAATGAGAATAGCTGAATATTTTATCTTGTACTTTGAGTTGCACAACCAAAAACAAACATGCTAAATAAGGTTTATATGATTTATGTAGTATTTAAAAAAATATATATATATATATTTATATATATAATTATTTGTAGGTCATGTTCGTCACTTCAAATGACACCTTGGACATTCAAGTAGTAATGTGTTTCATGGTTGATGTCAAAATATTAGATTTAACTGCCTAAACATCAGATATATGCTAACATGGTCCTGTAAACACAAACTGTCCACAAAAATATTAATCATGTTTTGTCTCAACAGGATGTACATCACTTCTCAAAGTTAAGAAGCAAATTCTGTCTTCTTTGTGATATTTATTAAGTTTTTCTGTATAGTCATCACACAGGCAAGCTGTTAGCATACATTATCTTTTGCATTTCAGGACACTTGAACTATAAAGTAATAAAAAAAATTAATGATTACAAATGTCATAATGGTTGATGGCATTTTGTGGTCCATCAAATATTAACACC
This sequence comes from Acanthurus lineatus, assembly GCA_029814665.1. Taxonomy (NCBI): domain Eukaryota; kingdom Metazoa; phylum Chordata; class Actinopteri; order Acanthuriformes; family Acanthuridae; genus Acanthurus; species Acanthurus lineatus. Next base: position 2,801,345 of record JAPZDV010000011.1, on the reverse strand, counting down.
AACATTAAAGGCATGATTTTATTCATCTTAACAGCAATGGCAACAACCCAGACATGACATTCCATCCTCTCCTGTCTTCTTTTCATCTCATCTCTTCATCCTTTAACACCCACACACCCACCCACCAAACCCCACCACACACCCCCCTCTGATATGTGGTAATATGTAGAGATGATGACCTATTGATTTCTGCTGGAGGGATGTTTGACAAGCAGGCGGCAGCTGGAACACTCTCAAGTTGTAATCTCACTTGTTTTTTAATTAGCAGTTGACTTATTACTCTGAAACTGAGGCTATAGAGCTATGAGGGCTGACTGATGCTTATATCCCGTTTAGTTACATTTAGTTTTGGCTGTGTTTAAATTTTGAGATGTTATTCAGTGGCTTGCATTTTAGCCTTGTTAATGAAGTATTCTAGAGATAAGAAAAAACTCTAACACTGCAACTACACCATCATGAAACACTAAAACTACTCTTACTCCTGTTTTTAATTGCATTATTGTTGCTAGCTGCTGTGAGTACAGCATCAGTGAACTCATTAATTTTGTTTGGAGGCAGCTTCAGCTTAACATTGTAACAAACACTTTTTAATAATGAAAGTGGACATGTTTTGTCTTTACAGGATGCAGTTTAATTCTCACGTTCTGACTTTTAGGAAGAAAACTTTGCTTTCTCTGTAATATTTGACTCTTTCTCTTACAATGCAAATAGACAAGAAACTTAAAGAAAGAGAAGACTCTTCAAAAATGGATCTCAGACAGTGAGCAAAACTGTTCTCTGTTATTGTGATTGAGCTGTGAGGATGACCAGTGTAGAAGCAAAAGAGTCACAATAGCTGCACAATAGCTCATCGTTACTAATTTATGTAACGATACCCACACATTTTTCTTGACTGTTTTGTATTCATATCTCAAAATGTATATCTTAGGAGTTGTATTGACTATATATTCTATTATACTTTCTTGAATGTACTGTCTTTATTGATTTTTTATGAGGAAGTGTACTCAATATAGTTTGATCTATGATATTTCTTTTAATGTTGTGTATTGGTACCCTGTGACCAACCTCAATGAGGTCAAATGATTTCAAGGCAATGCAAGTTTATTTATATGGCACCATTCAGATTCAAAGTGCTTTACAGGAACATAGAAATACATTAAAAATGAGGCATTAAGAGAGAGAGCCTAAAATTGCATTTAAATATGAACAAAAACAAACAAGTAAATAAAAGTTTGAAAGAAATTGTAGTTAAAAAAGAATGGACAAATAAATCAGAAAAGTTTAAAAGAAATGAATAACATGTAAAATCATTCAATGAAAATCATTTTTTCTGACTCTGTTGTACTCTTAGCCAGTGAATGTTTAGATGCACTTCACTCCTGTGTGTGCCCTTTCTTCATACATGGGTTTCTGACCACCATATGTGCATAGGTGCAACTTGACCATGATGCTGAAATTTGGGTCCCTGGATCTACAGCTACAACCCCGAGACCACACCTCAGTCCAACTTCCATCACCCACAGTTCAGGACCTGTGTGCTTTGTGCTCGCTCTCTGAAGATAGAACTCTGCATTATTAGTCTGACATACGGGAAATTCACCCAACAAAGAAAACCCCCAGCATGCTCTTGGTTGCACTTCCAACCAGTTCTTTCACTGTAAAGAGATGCTGTTTGGTCTCTGGGCCTTATTCAACTCTCATCACCAGTGATGATCCTTAACTTGAAGTTTTGATCATGCATGCACATTACTGTGCAGCACTCTGTTCATGTGTAGCAGAATCAATCTCAGAACTTTTTGATTGCGCCTTGTATGAATCACCTAATAGTGCTGCTAAAAAAAAGATCATTTGTTGCTGTCAGTGGGCTCAACTAAATCTGTCTGAATCCCAGAACAAGTCTGCAATGTGGGTGGTGATTCAGGGGTCTGGAACCAGACTGTTACTGAATGGGCCAGCTCTATAAGACGGCTACAATATTATATTCACAGTAACACTGCATAAATATAAATGATTTATTAACATGTTCACAGGATTTTAAAGGTCTGGTTGATCTTCATATTGGTTAGTACAATTATTGTACATCAGTAAAAGTCCTACATCTTATTTACTATTACAGAATGGATTGAATGGTGTAAACTTTAATGCAGTACCAATTTTTTTAACCTTAATTTTACAATTTTTAGAGACACTTCATCACCATGTTAGCCTTTCATAGCATCCTGCCAGCCTGTCTTAGTCTTTGTCAGTGTGCTGTAGATTTCAGTGATATTAAATTTTATCTTTGTTGTTCATACAGATTACAGATTACTTATATAGTTTGTTTACAATAAGCCCATGTGGTTATAATGGGACTGTTTTTGTGTTTACCCACTAAAGGTACTTGCATGTGACAGTTTTATGGTTGTTATTTATATAAAAAATGCATAGGACAAATACCTCAGAATTATACTTAAGTACAGTACTTAAGTAAATGCATTTTAAATTGAGTACCTAAAACTGTATGTAGTGACTTTTCAGCAATTGGAACAACAGCAGTGTTTGTGTATAAATGTGTGAGTTTAAAAAAAACAATCACACATGTACAAAAGACTATCACATACACTCAACATGCTTGAGAGTGTGTATTTGTTTCTAGTACTGTGTGTATACTCTATGTGTACATGGACATTGGGCTGTATATGAGTGTGTGTGCGCGTATGTGTGTCATCTAACTAAATGGACGGGTCTAATCACCTCAGAGGGAGGAACCTCTTCCCCTTCCGCCGCCTCTTAACATTAACGGATATTAACGGCCCCCAACGCTCCTCTGTTTCCTACTGAGAAATGAAATACATCACTAATGGTTTATCACAAACACGGCTAATGCTTTATGCAGACCTCTTACCATTAATAAATGATGGCATGTAAAGGGGGAGTGTTGTGAGCGCTGACAGGGCCTAAAGGGGCAGAGTTGGATCTGTTTCAGATATTAAACAGAAAAAGGAGCTTTTGATTTGTCTCATTTTGTGGCATTGAGATGATTTAATCTGTTTTTTTTCATGTGTGAGTGCTCTAGAAATCAGGGATATTTTCACAGATTTGTAGGGAACTCATTTAAAGCTTGTTTATTAACAAACTGGTAGGTCCTCATTTAGCAACAATAGCTTATTCAGGGGACTCAGCCCTGAGGTCACTTTTGTTTGGTATGCCAAATCGTTTATTAATTTATGTAATATCATATTCTTTGAGATATAAGAAAGCTAATAAAAGAGGTTTGCATAAAGATCCCAGATAGTTTGTTACATAGAACCATCTGGGAAGTCATTCATGGAACCTGTTTGGTAAAAATAAGGGCACTTGAATTGGACAAACCATCTGTCTATGAGAAGAAAAAGACAAAAAAATTCTTTATATTTATACTGAGTACAATTTACAGAAACTGATCTCTGTATTTCACCCATCAGTGAGACGCACTGGGGCAGCCACTGTGCAGCACCCACAGATCAAGTCCAGCTCTAAAGCAGTGCTGGGCAACGACAGGAGGATTTTCCTATTTGTACATGTTTTTCATGGAGGGGGGAAACGGAGAGTGAATGCGTGCGAGCACAGGGAAAATCCACAGGAAGGCCCTGCCTTAGTTGGTAATTGAATGCAGGTATGAGACAACAGAACTAATCACCAAGCCACCATATTGTATTACTCCCTTATTTTGAACTAACATAAACCAATCAGATCAACAACTGATAATATAGTACTAGAATAGCAGTAGAGTAATAACTAGTTGTTGAGGGTGCAAAAACTTGGACATTTTTAATGTGTTTGAGTAAGCGTTTTGTCATGCTGAGGAACAAATCAGCCATGACACCAACAGTTGGGGTCGTTTCTGCCACATGATCCCGCTAAAATGTCTCTGAATGTTGTAAAAGTACTTATTAACAATCTGACCCTGGGGGATGAATTCACAGTGCACGAACTTGGGGGTATCAGTTAAAACCAACAGCATGCTTTTAAATTCCACTCCTTACATGTGGTGCCTTTTCAGTCCTGGAGAATAAGGGCTCTTTCACTGTGAAGACTTCTGCTTAGTGTCTGGATCGTACTGCTGCCAGAGATTCTCGCAAACTTAAACAGAGCCTCTGCTCAGGAGTCAGGAGCCAGGGCTCATACTTGGCAGTGACCAGGAGCACATTCACACACACACACACTGGCCATGTCAACAGTTATCTGGAAAATGATCCCACAACCTGACGCACTATTTGTTCAATTTCATGAACATTTGCTCTTAGATGGTTGCTCTGATCTCACTTACCTCCCCAGTAATGTTCTGTCCCCCCCCAGACACAAATGCTATAAATACAATTGCACGTGTGTCTGTGGTCACATAAACATGGTATACAGGTGCTGTTGTTGATAAAGTGATGTCACTTGAAATCTGAATTGCTTGCAACTGCTACATGTACATCATTGTGCAATACTTCATTTATTCACTTTGAGGATGGTCTCTAAACTTTGCACCTCCTAAATCTATCCTCGCTCGCTGGATGTGTTTGATCATGTTTTGATTGATACATAGACTATTTTTTACTTCTTTTAAGTAGGTTTCTCAAATGGTAATTTGCAATTCATTCAACCCTTTTTTGTGGGAATAATTGCATGTTTCCTTCAGTACAGTTTCAGTGTGTAGCACTTATTCTCAACCATCAATATCATATGTTTTATTAGAGTACAACAAGGCCCAGTTTTAGACAACTGTTTGTAATGGTTTGTCCAGCGTTTGTTTTTTAATGCAGGGTACCTTGGTAAAGGACATGTTGAATGCTTAATAAAGCAAAGCTACAACCATTTAATTTTAGAACATGTTGGGCAAACATATAAACAAATTGTATTGATAAAGTTAGGCGAAACTTGTATCGATATTATTTTATCAATCCACTATTTCCATTTTCAAGCTAAAGAATGATGCTCAGTTTATTTTATCTTTATATGATAGTATTACTTCAAAGTCACATTCAGTTGGCTGTCATCCATGGCCCATCCTCCATCACTCACAGTTAGCACAGAACAGTGCACAGATTTCTGAAATAGTTTTAACCCTATCTAACCGTAAGGAGATTAAAGCAAGTTGAATCATCTGTTTACTCAGATGCCTGTTAACTCAGCTTTTATCCTTGTGAACCCTGAGTTTGAACACACGCACACACACGTACACATACACACACACGATTGACCCTCATGTCCAGTACCCTACTTGCTCCCCCGTGTCCTCATTAACCCAACCATGGAGGCCGCCATTCATCTCTCTGCTCCTGTCTCATTCCCTGTAATAACATCCTCGCCCTGTCGGCTCGTTTAACTTTTTCAATTAAAAGAGGAGGATCGCTCTATTAACCCCGAGCCTCCTCCTGCCATTTTTCCAGCCTAACGTTGTTTTGGAGAGGGCCGTGGAGACAGGCCGGGCAGCCGTATTTCACCCTGAAACCTGTGTCGTTCCTCGTGGGGTGACCGCAGGCAGCAGGCGTTGGGATGAGTTATGAAGCTTGGATTGAGAGGGCAAATCATAAGTTTGTGTCTTGTCCTGCTGCTGATCTGCGAGGAGGGAGATGAAGGAGGATAGATACATGAGGATCACTGCCGGGGTCAAAACCTCTCCCTGTCTGTCCCTCCTCCTATATGCCTGATACTGTCTCTGTGTCTGTGCCTGTCTGTCTTTCAGCATTTCTCTCTCTGTACAAGCTGTCTTAAAGTTACTGTCTCACTGCACCTGTCTGTGTTTAACTGTATCTGTAGCCTTTCTGGCCCATATATTCGGTCCTTCTGTACCTGTCTGTCTTCTACTGTTCGTCTTTCTCTGAACTTGACCGAGTTTAACTGTCTGTTTCTCTGTCTATGATGTCACTGTCTGCACATCTTAACACATCTTTATCTTTATTTAATGTTTCTCTCTTCATTCCTCTTATTTGTTGGGCTTTCCTAAACTGGTTACAGGACCCTGGCCTCCAGGTGAAAGAGGTATGCTGCAGTTGTTAAAAGTTTTCCTTCCTCACACCACATCCATCTGTCCCTCACATCCACGATACATTTTTTAATCATCAAAAGCAACACAAGCTTTGCAGATGATTTTGAAACCATATTGTGATGTTTTAAATGTAAAAAAAAAATCAGGTCATTTAAATTTGGTAATAAATGCTTGACTATTGCAAATGTTTTTGTTTCTAACTTATTCTGTCATCACTCATTTTAAATGTGATAATGGTCATTAACAGAGTTTCCCTCATTAACTTGTACTTTTGTTTTAATTGTCTGACACTTTATAAAGCTTATTTAATACTTATCTATTCTCTTTGGTTGTTTTTAATTGATTGTTTTTAAGCCATTTAAAATATAGTGTAGTACTTCTAATAAGCCACAATTTCTGCTGTTATAAATGTTAACAAGACAGTAATTAAGATATTTACTTTTCGTGACTGCTGTTATGTTTCCCTAAAGGAAAGAGGTCAAACTGTACAACCAGTTAAAGGGGTTTTATAAAGTAATGGCAACCGAAAAGTTGTTTTTTGCAATAGCTTATACCTTATGACTTTAGGAAATCAAGCATGAACCACTACTAAATCCCTCCGAAGACGGGAAAACTGTAGTCTTTCTTCTCCTCTGTCGGTCTTTTGCCTCTGTGTCCCTGTTTCTCTTCATCTCTGTCTTCATCTTTCTTCGTATTTCTCTCCTTCAGGGTCTGCCTGCCGCGCTCTGTCTCTGTAACAGATTATGGGTCAGGCCAGAACACACGATGTCTGAGATGAGCTGCAGTTATTACAAACGTCACCACACAATTACCTTTCTGACAAATGACATCACCGTGACATCATCAGCTATGTCCCACCTTGTCTGGCGGTGAAGGTCACCTTGCTTTGAGCAAACAGTCCATTTCTTGCAGTAACACTTTGGACCGAAAATCATTACTAGAGTTCATCAGTAGCAGGAGACCTGTGCCATCGTCTGCAATATTTAACATTAACTTTAACATGCAAGTCACAATTCACATTTATTTGAAGCGCTGAAAAACTAGCATCACACAGAAATAGGAAAATCATGCATGCATGCAGGAGCTGGTGTCAAAGACCTTGCCTGTTACATATGTTTTGATTTGAACATTTCAGTAACTATTACTGGTGCTCTTTGGTTCAATGACACAGTGTCCCATAGGAGTAAATACAGCTGAAGAAAGGCACAGGTAAAAAAAAGTTAAGATAGAGTGATTGCACTAACGCTTATATGTTTTCAGTTTATCTATAATTTCATCTCATGAAGTGTATATATGACTTTTTCATCCTGATCATCTCTCATCACTATAATTGAACTCTTCAGTCTATTTTTTATACACATGGCATCTATAAGTGGATTAAGTCATTTATTAGTGTATTCTGTGATTGGAAACATCCAGAGAGGATTTATTATCATAAAAAGAGAGTAGAAGATACATATAAATTGAGTTCTGTATTACAGAGGTCTAAACGTAGGCAAAGTGGACAATTCTCGTGCCAAACACTGTGAGGCAGAACAGCCATACTGGAGAGAAGTCCTTCAACATGGGGTCTCTGTCAGAAAACTAATAGGAGCAAGAAGAGTACTATTCCAAGGTGACAGTGAACTGCTGTGGTTGCTGCACAATGAAACTATTTGGATCTGCATGAACTGAAGGAGAGTTTTATTTTGTGTAAAAGAGCTCACTGAAAACTGCATTAAGGGCGAAGGTACAGTAAATGTCAATCATACACACACTACAGTGTAGTGAGATTAATCTCTGCATTGTAATCCATCCCTGTGACACAGCAGGCGGCCATTGTGCCGCTGCTGGGAACCAACTTCAGCTCTAAGCAAGTGTCTTAGTAAAGACGACTGACAGGAGAATTGACCTAATTTTCAAGTTTTTGATGGTGGGAAAAAATTGAGCCCTGCGAGTGAGGAGAACATGAAGCTCCACACAGAAGGTTCTGGGTGGTCCACCGAGGATTTTTAAGCCTCTACTCTCTGTACTGACGACTTTTGCCTCAGACAACAGATGTAACAAAAGATTTTTCCTTTTTTGATGTTTTAGTTTTAATGCACAAACCAGAAATTTTCAAAAAACTGAAAATTAGCAAATTAATATAAAGAAGGCAGCCTGTTGTCTGCCAGCTACACTTGTGTGTGCTGTTTAGCACCGAAAACATTAAAGGAGAAAAATAATGCAGCCAAAGTGATGGTGAGTCAGCCTTTCTAACATGTTTTACAGAAAACAGATGTGAGTTGGAAGTTAAATTTTATTTGTTCTCAAATCAAACCATAAATGTTTGATATGCACAAAGTCTGAAGGCTGTGATCCAGTCTGCAACATGAAGATAATGCCTGTAAACTCTTTGTACTACAGCATCATTTGAGCAGCTAACAATTTCAAATCAAAAATGCCCTGTGATTGACAGAATTGATCAAATCGAGAGTTGGTAATTGTTGGAACATTTAAAGACAAACAACAACGAGTTTGGTAATTAATCAATGTTTGATGCTAAAATTAACAGACAGACAGACATAGAAACACACACACACACACACACACACACACACACACACACACACACACACACACACACACACTCACATGTATGCAATTAGACCTCGATCCATAGATTTGCCTGTATAGAGTGCAACATGTTGTCTATTGATTGGTCTGTGAATAGAGAACAGACCAGCAGTCATATTAAAGTAAGTGTGTGTAAGTCTGTGTGTGAAAAAGACAGGGGGGTAGAGTGATGGAGGTGGAGGAGGGCCAATCAGATGTAGTGAGGGAAATAGTAACAAGATCACACAGAGAAAGAAAGACCCACATCAAGGAAAGATTTGATGAAGAGAGAAAAATATAGATATACATATAACCAATCATGTGATATTGATTAATGAGTGATGGGCAGAGTTAAAGCAGGAGGACAGTCTGTAAACTATGATGGATGTTTGAACTGTTGGGGTTTTCCAACTGGCCCATTCCTTCTTTTCCAATTAGAACATATTTGTATTTGCTCTTTGGATTTTACTTCTGAGCGCTGTCAACTACGAAAAAACTTGACACATTGAGGGAAAATTTAGCAGCTTAACTGCTGCATTTAGACTAAGTGTAACTGTGCTTCTACTGTTAACATCATCAAAAAAACTGCTTCTGTGCTGCTGCTGATGTCGATCAGATCCATGTATAAGTATGAAGACACAGTCTGATTTGGTTTGCATGACAATCCTCAGGTATGGGTACAGCTTGTATTGTGACACACAGTTCGGCACAAATATACAGTATAAGAAATAACAGGGTCCCAAAATTGAAAAGTCGAGGACAAATCATAGATCGAATTGTTTATGTTATATTGAATTGAAAAGATAAAGAATGTAATTCAACATTTTAAGTTTCAGAGTGCACCAAGCCATCATTCACAACTCTCAGGGCGCTGCAGAAAGTCACAGACGCAGAATTCAATGCCTGACAAGTCAGCTGCAAAACAAGGACATTTCTTATGTTGTCTGCATTGTTTGTCCTTGCTGTGGAGATGTGTTATGTTTTGCACTTCTTCTGTCTTTTCATAAATCACTCCAATGCCTCCTTCCATCAACCTCCATCCTTTCCCCACAGGACTCCAAAGCACTGGTCTTTTGTGATGGCAGTGGTTCCACACAGCAGTTTGGTGCATGACTCTGAGCACACACTGGTAGATGCCAGTTAATATCTTGGCTCATTCAGGCTGGTACATTGTAATGTGATGTGCATTTTAGAGGTGCAACGGGTAACTTTCATGAATTAGTATTCCAAGTTACACTATTTTATCATCTTCAGTCATCCCATTCGTTTCCTGTGCCAACTGCTGTGTGTACATTTCACAATTTTTTGACTTTGTCCTCTATACGTTGCCTCTTGATAAATGATCTTCACTCATGATGTAAGTAAACACAACATCAGCTTTGTCATTTCAGGTGTAGGACAGAAAACAGACTTTAGGAAAAGAAAAACAGACTGGTGGAACTGCTGTACAGCTGTTTTAAATTGTGAGTGGAAGAACAGACTAGAGGCAATGATGAACTACATGTGTGTGTACGTGTGTGTGAATGAGCTAATTCCCTATCAGAGAGAGAGGGCATGGGAACAGGGCGATGGAATCACTGCAAATAGAGCATAAAGGCTAGCTTCACAACAGGAGGGAATGGACAGCACACACATATACATACACACACTTACATTCATTCATACACACATCAGTTTTAGTTGTCTGTGTATCAGGTGTAAAGCAGGTTGTGTTTGTGTTAATGTGTTTTCCATTGTGACATCAATTGTCGGATACTCCATCAGTCTTAACATTAGTTATTTTAACTCAGAGATACTAATACTGAAACCATATATACACACACACATTTCTTAAGACCACACATCTTTTTTTTGGACACGCTAGGTTAATATTTAGTATCAGTGAATACGTGAAAATTCAGATATTAGAATTGTTAAGGTTGTTCAGGAAAAAAATGGAATCTGAACATTTCTGCCCAATATTTAGGCAAATGAATTTACATTTGCTCTGCATCAACCTAAAATAACTGTCACCAGCTGTCATGAAATCACAACATATATGAGTTGCTGCTTAAAACAGAATCTTCAAACTAGTTCACAAGTTTACCCCCACTTGTTAGTGACCTCATAGGTCATTTGTTTTAGGAGGTCAGAGCAGCTGTTCAGGCAACTCATCTGGTATTTTATCATTTTAAATATCCATTGAAAGTATGAATGTATTAAAGTAGAGCAGAATTCAGTGTTTTAGAACAGCTCTCTACTAATTAATTGTTTTGCTTGTGTGTTTAAAGTCTAAACGAGACTTCTGTCCATGTGCGAGCACATATTAGAAAGGTTAAAATGGAGGCATGGACGGAGAGAACAGCAGAAAACAAAACACAAAGACCCCACAGTAATAGCATCTCTTGCTGTGTGTGTGTGTGTGTGCGTGTGTGTGTGTGTGCGTACGTATGTGTGTGTTGGCGCGTGTAGAGATGGGCTGAAAACAACAATGGATCAATAGGTTTACTGTGGCCTCTACCCAGCGGCTCTAACACTCTGCTTCTGTGTGTTTGTATGTGTGTCTGTGTGTGTGTATGTGTGTGTTTCTCTTTCCTCTGTTCTCATCAATACTTCCATTCGCTCGGCCCGAGGGCCCCGGGGCCCCCCACAGTGATCACATTTATTTTTAGAGGGCCGACAGAGTTTCACTGCAGGACAGATTACTGCTCCATGTGTTTGTACTGCAGTACTGTATACGGTCAACAAGCAAAATGACTGACATATTTACACTGCATCTACAGGTACACACAGTCTGACAGCCCAAGTGACACAACAGCCTTTAGTGAACTGGAATGAGTATCCATGTTGTTTTAGTACCTTACTTGGTCTAATATCATGTTCATGTTGGCTGTTTTCTGGTTGGTAAGGGAATGTTAACAGGTTTTTTTGTGCAAACAAGTCAGCAATAACTGAGCGTCTGTCCAACTGAGATCATTTTCAGTCAACACAGAATCTGTGATAGCGTTTACTAGGAGTAAGTGACTGTACATTTTCAGTCAATAGAAAAAAAAAATTGTTGAGAGTTGCTATTACTGTAAGTCAACTTACAACAGCCTGCACTGATGCATCCCTGTAATCAACACTTGTTAGTACACTGTAATAATTTACCAGCATTTCACAATAATTAACAGTATTATTTTACAGTAACTTGTTGTAATTAAGTTC
>JAPZDV010000011.1:2761298-2785332 GCA_029814665.1 Acanthurus lineatus | reverse complement strand
ATCCACACATATACACTTCAATATGGCAGCCTTATATTCACACTGACCAGCATCAACACCCATTACTGAGCAGGTCTTCTAGATGCAAAGAAAGGTGTAATCTACAGATTTGTCATCTATCTATGGTAATTCCCCATTTATTTTATTATTTCAGAAGGAAATATAAAAAATAAAGGAACCTGTGTTACTTTTTAAATTCCAGTTTCAGTTTTTTTATTTTGAGTTTCATCGATAGCATTTCATTATCGCCCGTGCTCAGGCACATATGGTATATTTACAGCATTTAAGAACAAAAGGTCACATATTCAAGAAAAGGAAGACAGCAACAGAAATGACATCAAAAATGATACACAAACATCTTGCCATGATCTGAGCAAAGTATCAGTGTAATGCACCAACTATCCATAAAAGTGTCCAGACTGTTGGTTTGTTCTAACAGTTTAAAGACACCATACCATTTAATCCAGTCTTGTCTTCTATGTGCACAATTTAAAAAGTCGAAACAGCAAGTTGAACAGAACCAGCAGATGTAGTAACTTAGGTGTGGTTAGGGTTGGGGAAAGATTGTGGTTATGGCAAACAATGTGCTTAAGTAAAGGGGGTGATCACGGTTAATAAAATTGAAGTTGTTAACTGCTGGTCCATGTCAGGACGTGAACTCTGCTGCATTACCAGGTCAGAGGTCGTACATGTACATCTACTACACGGACCTCCACAACCTTCTGCTTCTTTATACAAAGGAGATACCACGCTCTACATTTGCTCTTATTGTTTGATTAGACTTAAATCACATAGGGCAGAATTGTCCGATGTGGAGGTGATTTCTACGACAGCGGGCTGAGGTGTACCAGATGTAACCAAAACCCCAGAGACAATCCCCCTCTGCAGGCACCCCGTCGGCATGTCAAGTGGGGGTGTACAGGTTGTGCAAGCAGGCAGAGAGACTGGACCAAAAAAAAAAAAACCTTGACGCTTTCAAACCTGTCGTACATCATAAACATGACATGTGGACACACAGGTGAAATACGGAGGTTTCTTCTCAATGCTGAGGAAGAATAAATCACGAGGGACAGAAAGCAGCGAAAGAGAGACAAATAAAGGAAATTAGATGAGGAAAGAAGAGGAAAAAAGATGAAGTTAAACAGACTCGTTCTCACCATGAACAAAAAGATTTACTCTCACACACAAACCAAGAAAAAGCTGAACCCAAATTTAGTAAATTTCATATTTACACCTTAAAAAGTATTCTAACAAACATACAAATTAATTAAATGCAAATAAAATGTTTTGCAACTTATAAAAAATGCTGTTAGTTGTTTAAAATACAAAATCAGCCAAAATGAAAACATGTTTTGGAAAGACTGAAATTAGTGATATCAGATGTTTAAAATTAAGGGGTGGGCAAATGGATGGAGGGAGTAGGGAGGAGGAGGAGGAGGAGGAGGTTGGAAGAACAAACTGGGAGAGAAATCCCAGGAAGACTTTCTCTCATAATTAATAAATGAAAGATGTTGTTAGTGCATCTGATCAATAGAGTTGTTAGGGAGAAGGAGCGATTGATCGGGCAACTGGATGAGGGATGGAGGGATAAGGGAATGGAAGAGGAGGGTGGGGGTGGGTGGGGAGGGGCGTTATGCTATTCACTCTTGTGGCTGTTTCGAATTTTCACCCTCATTGAGAACAAAGGAGTCTCCTGAGCCTCATCAGCACTGATAGACACTTAGCACCATCCTGACCTTAATAGGAGAGAGGGAGGAGGACCGAAGGGGGGAGATGTAGGTGAGGAGAGCGAGGAGGGAGGAGAGGAAAAACATGGAGGAAAAAAGACAGAGAGAGTGGAAAACAGAATGGAAGAGAAAACAAAAAAGCAAGAGGATAGAGAAACAGTTAAGGAGAGAGAAAGGAAAATATGGAGGACTGAAGAGAAGACAGAGAGGAAAACAGAGTGGAAAGAAGGAGAGGAGAGAAGGAAGAGAGCAGGAAGGAAGATGGGGAGGAACAAAAGGGATGGAAGGAAAAAGGAGGGAGACAAAAAGCAAAGAGTAAGAGGGAAAGTAAAGAGAATAAGGGAAAAGAAAGAATGCTGCATGGGAGGAGAGGAGGAGGGTAAAAGGGACAACATTGAGGGAGAGAAGAGAAAAATTATTAGTGCAGTAACAGGAGGGGGGGCATGAAGTAAAAAAAGAAAAAGGGAGAGAAAATTTAATAAAGCAGAAAAAACTGTTGGGCTCGAGAAAGAAGGGGGAACGGGGAAAAAAGAAGGAGGAGAGAGAGCAGAGAGTGAAAAGGAGGAGGAGAAGTGAAGTACTGGTTGGGGGGGTATGGAGACAGTGAGAAAAGGGAGGAGAAAAGGAGAAGAGAAAGAGTGGTAGGAAACAGAGATGGAAGTGAGGAGTTGAAAATAAAGGAAAAATGTAAAGGGGAATATAGAGAGGGAATGAAATGTATCAGGAAGGGGAAATGTGGAGAGAAGGGAGGGAAGTGGAGAAGCAAGAGAGGAGAGAGAAGGGGTCAGATGGAGAAATTAGGGAAGTAAGTAAGAAAAAAGGGTGGAGGAGGAGAGGAAAGGAAGAGATTAAAGAATTGGAGGGTGAAGGAATGAGAAGAAAACTGGGTAAATAGCAGTGATGGAGAAAGTTAACACAGAGAAGAGAAAAACAAGATAAAAAATTTAAGGAAGAAAGAGAGAAAAGAAAAGGTAAGGAAAAGGAGAGGGACATGGGGTGAAAGGAGGCAAAGGAGGAAATATAGAGAAGAGGAGGTTGAAAAAGGGGAGAGAAGGAGAAGACGAAGTGGGAAATGGAGAAGAGGAGGGATGCAGCAGAAGAGGTAAAGGGAAGATATTGAAATAGAAATGAGAATGAAGGTAATGGAGGGATTGAGAGGAAGGCTGAGCAAGGGGGAGAAAATCAATGAACAGAGGGAGAAAAAAGGAAAATATGGGGAGGGAGAGAGAAAAATAGAAAAATCTGCAAATGATAATAAAGCTTTTAGGGTTCTTTGTCTGTACTTGGTTCCAGTTGGGGAAAGATGGCAGAGTCAACCTGACATGAAACAGGACCAAACTACCAACCTTTACCAATCGTAAACTGACCATATGGAAAACTGGGGGGTGTGATCTCCAACCTTCCACTTCTCGCTACGACTTCAGTGCAGGACATGAACTCAACACTTTGTGGGCTCTTTAAAAGAATGTTAGAAAATATAATAGAGGTAGAAATGATGATCCCTCCACAACATAGTGGCCAGAAAATATATGTCAAATAAAATTTTTATTACTTACAGGACAGTCAATGAGATTTAGATGTGAAAAATGAGACTGAAGTGAGGCTGTGTTGTCTTCTGTTTGCAGGGGAAAAGGCAGTTTCCCTGTCCAAGCTCTTCCATGGTCTACAGGTGTTACATTACAGTTCTGACCAACAAATGTTCACTCCAGCTCCAATTCAATACTATTGAAGCCTGCTCGACAGACAGTTTGAGCATGTGTTTCCTGTTTCAGTGCAATCTCCAGCTGGCTTTGATGGACTCAGAGGTCAGAGTTCATCTTTGTTCAACATTGACCAAGCAGATGTGCATGGTCGGCCAATCAAAACATCAATGAACTGTCTCAGGAAGGAAACATTATTACTCTAGCATGTAAATGAAGGGGACACTTCAAACTTTTGGTTGTACACCAGATGTAGGCTAAATGTCCATACATAGGGTGTGATTATGGGCATTTTCAAATGACAGTCGAAGTCATGGTCAAGCATGCGTTGTTACTGAAGACAGATTTGGCACAATGACAACCAAATCAACCAAAAATGGGTCTCATCGAAATTAATTAGGAATCTAGAATTTAGGACCAAGATTTCCATGTTATGAGAGCTGCCAAAGCCCATGTTTAAAAAAACAATATGATTATGACGTGTTGAGCTGGGCTAAATCTGCTGCTCAAAACATATTTCTTACACACATTAGCACACTTACATTTCATGCTTCCTCTCTTTGCATGTGTCTAAACTCTCCTCCTCTCTTCTGACTTTGATATGAAGAGAACTGCCAGTCAAAGCCCATTTAACAATTGTGCACCTTTTAGCATTAATTCTGTCTTCATATATGAGTAAGTTACTTATGCAAAGGCATTAAGGCATTAACCCCTGTACAATCACATATGCCAGCTTTGAACTAACAATGTCCTTTTCCTTTAGAGCCAAGATGACACAACATTCATGATTTCCAGGAACAATTTGTGATGTGAACTCATCTGACCAAATAACACTTTCTTCACTTCGCTTCAATCCATCCCAGGTGAGTTTAGATCCAGGGAAGTGAGCTGTGTTTCTCAATGTTTGATGATACATGGTTTTCACTTTATATGAAGTCTTAAAGCAACATTGTGTAACTACTAAACCTTGCAACAAAAGAAAATTCATTTTGATGGTATACTGACTTCTAATCTCACTCTCCATCTCACACATCAACAACTATCACTGATTTTGTTCAAGTTCATGTATTATGAAGAAAATGCCTTCTAGATTTGCATGTGATGTTCTCCATCTGTCCTGTCTCTACTCTCTGTGATTTATTGAAGTATCTGAAGTAATCTATAATTGGAATCTGTAGCTGCTAGTCATCTTTGTTAGCCATGCAGTTTGCTGCTTGTGAAGGATTGTTGCTGCAAAGAGCACAAGTGTAATAATAGTTCTAACAGTTTTCCAAGTGTTTCCTATCCCTGTAATAATCAGGTGTTTCTTTGCAGTGCTGCTGGAAGGAACAAAGGTCACAGGTCTTCCTTGTTGGTTTTTTGGATGAACTCTTTAAGTGCATAAATTTCTGAGATGGTGAAATCTCTAACTTCCTTGAAATGGTGCATTCAGAGAGGTTGTTCAAACTATTGGACTTCTGGTCCACGTAGTATTTCTCAAAGTGGTGAGGCTCAAAGAAACTTTGCAAATAAGCAACTGTTCTTTTGGAGTTTCCCCTTTCATACCAAACTATGACATTTTCACCTTTTGTGCCATCAATAACACTGTTTTCCTGTGGAATATTTAAAATAGGGATTTTTGGAGAATTTTACAACTCTCCGAGGCTTTTATTGACCCAGTATTAACTTGTTTGAAACTTGTTGTTGGCCTCAAAATTCAAAATGAGCATATATTTACAAAAATCAACTCAGTTCAGAGGGTAAAAAATAAGTATGCTGTCTTTGTATTGTTTCATTTAAATACATGACAAAATGGCAAACAAGTTCTGTTTTCTGTACATTCAATGGAACATCTAATATTTTTGTGGTCTCTGAATTACAAAGTACTGATAAACCACATTGGATATATCCACATGGGCTTGTTGGTTTTTGGGGAGCTATACAAACTGTCAGACTCAGCCTCTCTGTTCTCTGACATCAGAAAGGTGTGGGGGTTGTAGAAGGTGGATACCCGACCCGTGCCAACAGTATTGGATGGCACCCATTGGGTCAGACCAGGTTTGAACAAATATTTTGTGATTATGTTCAGGTTTGGATGGGGTTCGGTCAGCTTTCGGTGGAAAATGTGACAACAATAGTAACAACAACTGCGTGTGTGGGACACAAACGCAGTGCTTTAGCTATAAACTGTGTCCATCTTGGTTCAAGTTCAGGAATAAAAAAACAGAATGACTGTCAGATACGAGACGTACTGCACTCTTGGGGGTTGTGAAGCTTTGCAACCGTCCAACAAGCTCTTCTGTTTGATTATACTGACCTGATAAGTCTATGGGGTTTTTTTCTATTGACATCATGGCACCATGTTTTGATCTAATTTGACATGCCTTAAAATTAATATTGATGAAGACGTTATGGACCAATGCAAAGTATGCAAAGTGTAATGTGCAAGGATTTTCTTTTGCTGTTGTCTAACACCCTGTGAGAAGCTATGATGCAGCTTCATGGCAGGAGCAAAATGTTCCACCATCCTTAGACTCCGTGACTCTGTGGGTCTAAAGGTAAAGACAGTTTATATTATCATCCAGCTAAAACAGACTTTCTACTGGCTTGAATCAGCTTTCACTTGACTGTGGAAACAACACTCTGTGTGTGTATGTGTGTGTGTTTGTATGTGAAAGAGAGAAAGTGAAAGAGACAGAGATAGAGAGAAAGAAAGAGAAAGAAAGCCTGCAGTGTGGTTGTGTGTTTGTCCATTAACAGCTAATAGCAGCTCTGTTTCCCCATTATCACTAATGGATGGAAATCTCTGGATACACACACGCACACACACACACGAATTCACAGACACACACACAGACACACACAGACTGTCTGCCGGGACCATTACTTACTCTCTCATTCCCATGCTGTCAAAATTAGCAATGCAACATAAAAACTACACACACACACACACACGCAGCTCTCTAAACGTCTCAGGGGACAGGAAGTAAGGGCGTTAGGGCAAACAAGGAAGTGTTTCCCGCGGCAACCAAAGAGCTTCGTGTCTGGCCCGCCTGTCTCACTTCACCAGTAAACTCTGTTTGTATGTGTGTGGATGTGTGTGTGTGTGATGTAATGATGAGATGCAGTCGGGGGAATCCAAAGTGCCTGTTGACTGTTTTAATTGTCTTCTCACCTCCCTTCCCTCCGTCATCCCTCCATCTGTCATTTATCCATTCCTCCCCCCTCTCTTTTCTTTGCTCTTTCTCTTCTTTTATTTTTCCCTTTCTCCCTTTCTCTCATTCTTGCTTCTTCCTTATCTCATTTTTATGCATTTGTGCCCTCCTTCTTTCATATCTCTTTTCTTCCTCCAAATCTTCTTGTTTCAGTTTCCCTATCCCATACATGCCTCCTCTTTCTTTCCATCCTCCATCTCTACAAATGATATTTTCTTTATTTAACTTTTCCTTATCTTCCATCACTCTATTTCTTCCGTGTCCTTTAGGGGCGGAGTTCAGCTCCCCATCAAACACTTACAAATAACAATCTTGTTTTTCTTAACTTAAAAAATCTTTCCTTAATCTTATCTGGTGCTGTGACAAAAGACAGACACAACAGTTCAGTTCCTAACAGACTTAGGTGTGTCACTTTAGGGTAAAAAATGCTCATATTCGTAAGACTAAATTTCCTTACACCTGGGTGATGTAGTCCAATGTGTACTGGCATGTCTGATGTTTCCAGTCCTGTACTTTACTGTGGTACAGTGTCCACATCCATCTTCATCATCTTGAATCCTGAACCTTAAACATGTTCAGTGTTTTATTTGTGTTCTCCATAGTGGGACTAATTCGCACACCAGTCAGCTTGTAGGGATGAGCTCAGCACATGCTGGTTTTTTCTGGGTGCAACTCCAACTTGTGAAGTCTGGTGCTACATCTAAAAGCCATGTAGTAAAAGAAAGAATCAACTGATGTAGCAAAGAACTGGCTGTCCTACTTCTAATTTGCTGAATTTTACTGCTAAGAAAGTCAACAATCCATTAGATTAGGCTAGCCAAGGCACTGGGTTGAAAACTGTTAAAGGCAGATAAAAAGTCCACCAAGAGAATTTTTGCATGATTCTTTGATTTCTCAAGGTGAGTGTGCAGTAAGTACAATAAGGTCACAATTGCACCTTCCTCCACTCTAAAGGCTTGATAGGACAACTGCAGTGGGTCCATAAGGTGCTACAACTGTACACTCGATGATATTGTACACGTTTGCTGTTAACTGGTCTGTACAGTGCTTTAAAATACTTTCACAAATATTGGCTAGTGGATTACAGCTTTTAAAAATGTGAAGGACTAGTGCGCTCTTTGCTGTATGTATCAGGGTTTTTTTTTTCCTATGAAAACTTGGAAATTTGTGTCAGACCATATTAAAACCACAATTTGAATGTTTGAACCCTAGATTTTAGGGATTTTTGGGATTATTTTTTACATTCCTTAGGAGAGGAACCTCTCTAATTACAAACTTTGCACTGACTCTGGGTCAGTAGAGTCAAGGTTGAACATTTCAAGGGACATAACATAGGAAAAAGTCATTTTTGAGTTAATGGGATCCTCTAATGTTAGTCTAGGGTCAACACAGCCAAGTAAGAACAACAACAAAAGTAGACAGAGCACTTTAGGGAGTTGTGTAAAAGACAGTGGTTGAGAACAACTGTGACCCCTCCAGCCAGATCTTAAGTGAAGAGGGCCATTAAGACTCTGCAACATGACAAGGCAGCAGAACAGGATGAGATCCCTGCAGAGACCTTGGAGGTTGACTTCAACCACCATGCTACACTAACTGATCAAAGGAATATGGAAGAAAGAAAGAAACCTACTAACAGACCAGCTCATAGCTATCATATCCAAGAAATGTGACCTCAGGGATTGTAACAGCTACCAAGAGAAGCATGCTCATACGAACACCAGGCAAAGTGCTTAAGCGTGTTATCTTGAAGGAACTGTGGAGGGGGATCAATGGAATAACTGAGACAAAACCAGTGCAGCAACCGAACTGCTACCCTCAAGATCTTCACTGACCAAGTCCTAGAATGGCACATACCTGTCAATGTGAATTTCATTGACTTAAGCCAAGTATCTGACAGTCTAGACTGCGTCCTGTTATGGAAACTTGTGGTAAAAAAATCCTCCAAATTAATTGGTATTATTAAGAACATATATCATGGCATGCAGTGGCAAGTGCTCCACCAGGGATGGACACAAGAAAAGTCCAAAGCGCTTACCAGTGTGAAGACAGGGCTGTTTGCTCCATCCTCTCCGCTTCCTGTTATGCATCAGCTGAATCAGTCAAAGAACTGGCAATAAAGGGTTTGACAGAACCTTTGAGGACCTCAGCTTTCGCATCTCCACCATCAGATAGAGACAAATCCCAGCTACTAAAAATCTGCAGCTGAGGTCAATAAACTTAGATACCAGGGAGGTGTAATAGCTGTGGATGATGGAATAGAGGAAGATATTAAAACAAGGATCTAAAATCCAGGAACAGCATTTGAGATCCTAAATAAGATACTGAAATCGCAAATTATTGCAAATATTTGGCTTAAGATCAAACTCTAAATTTTCATCTCCATGTTGATGCTGTACTGTTGCATTTAGTGAAAACCTGGAAGACCACCAGTAGCATCATGAACAAGCTGCAGTCATTCATTGAACCCTGGCCAAGACTCATCCTAAGGATACACTGGCCAAACACAATAAACAAGAAGAAGAACATGCAGAAATACACCAAACAAGAAACAACTAAAGTTGAATTGTTCATAGCCTAAAAATAAGCCGATAACCAAGCATATACAGACATGGAACCCACAAGGCAAACAGGAATGGAAGAGTCAGGAATACTGGGAGAAGAAGCCCAGAGCCGGGGTTAAAGAAGGTGGCCCTGATGTGACAACAGCTGGAGAAAATGGGCCAAGACCAACGAAGATAAAAACTGCTCATCACAATTTATGTTTTAAAGAAACACAAAGGTCTGAGTAAGTGAGCAAAATATAGTGTATAAGCATTTCAAATGCCATATTTGGACATAAAATGTCCTAATGCCTGAATAACAGGTATTTTACTTTTTTTTTTTGCCACCCTTTCCAAAATCTCCATCTGTCTGCCTGCTCCTTTTCTCTACTCCCTGTCTCCTTTAACCTGACATGTGCACACACACACACACACGCACACACACAAACACACACGCAGTTGTTCCAGTCCAGTGCTCCTCTCTGTCCAATCAATGAAATATTAATGAGCCACAGCCCTGTTGGCTATACTTGTAACTGTGCGCGTGTCCATGAGTGTGTATGTGCATGCTTGTGTGTGTATAACTGATGATATCTGTGTGTACTTTCATTTTTGTTCCAATATACATGTGTCTCACCTGGAAGCTCCATCAGTGTGTGCTACACAAATGTGCATTTGAGTGTGGCCATTTTAATGTGAGTTTGAGTGTTCATGTGTGTTAGTGTGAGTGTTTGTGTGTGTGTTTGTGTGTGTGTTAGTTTCCCCTAGCTAAAGGACAGGCCTAAGGGCTAAAGCTGGGTCAGTGTCAAGGTCACACGAACACACACGCATATGCAAACACACACACGGTTGGGGTCTCTGTTGGCTTACATTAATTTCTTGGCGACTTACTGTCACCAAAACCCTGATTCTGACCACTGGCCTGAAAACCAGCTTTTTCTCAGCTGGGTACATAGTTTTTGTCCCAGACTGGACAAGCCGTCCCCAGTCAACTGTGTTTTCTCATGCAAAGTTTTCCCATATAAAAGTAGCTTACGTCAGAAAAACAAGAAAACACTCATACAAACACACACATTGCCCTTCTTGCTTTTAAAGAGGTACAAAAAAATGTTTGTTGCTGGACAAACATGGACTTTCATTAAAGGGTTGAAGCTGTCAAACAAACTGTATACATCACACCTTTCAGTGGGTCTGGGCAAGACACAGAAGCATTTGTTGTTGTGCAGGAGATTTTGTCACACTGTAAATTCTGCAGTTGGATTTGAAGGTTTTAATTCTTTAGTATATTCCATTGTTCTTTCTGCTGCAGAGTATCTGGAATTATGGCTCTTTAATCCTTGTTTACCTTTGTTTTACTTTACTTTATTCAGTTTTACTCATCATCAGCCTCTACTGGGTTTCACTGTTGTGCATGATGGCTTATAAACTATCTTCTGATGCTTTTGCTTGGATCATTGTACTGTATTATTTTTAACCATTTCTGGTTGAAGCAAACTGAAAACCAGTTAGTCAGTTACTACACACATTACCCCCTCAGATTCAGGGTTGGAGTCAGCAGGGCCTGTCCTCTAAATCTGTACAACCAAATGACTTGAAACAGCAGATGAAGCATCAAACGCAGTTGTATGTGATGGGTTGGGGAAAACTGGTCTAACTAGATCAATTTTTGAAAATTTAACATCAAGGCAATGTTGACATCTGAGAGAGTAACTTGATTGGCTGTTCTTTATCGCTGAATATGCGTACCTGTAAGGACAATATCTACTTAACATAGCTTTGAACTCTCGGACAGAACACACAGAATAAAAGAAATACTCTGTCTCTCTCTCTCTGCAGTAATCACAGGCCTCTCTCTCTCTCTGAGGGTCCAGCTCTCTGTCCAGGCTCCGAGCTTATTGATCCGTCCGCTCTCACCAATCTGTAGCCTTAACCAGTCGATGCTGCTGCCGGTCACATCCTGCACGCCGCCGTCTCTCCTGCTCGGCTTCCGGCTGTAATAGACCTGAGGAATCTGCTCTCGAGGCGATTTACTGCCGTCAGGTGACAACCTCACTTCTCCACGGTGTGTCTGCTGCAGATGGGGGTTGGTTATTTGTTATTGTTCATTGTTAGTTTTGTTGTTTGTTACCTGGCTCGCTCTGAGTTGAAATTACAGACTATTGCAGGTGTTTCAGACGTGTCGGCATCACAGAATTGACATTTGCCATTTAGCAGAGTGAAAATAAATCTTTTTATTCCCTAGCTTCCACTGGACTTTGAGGGATTTTCAATTTGAAAAAACCTGCACAACCATGTTTCTCACCGAAAGTTTCTAATAATGCATTTTCTTCCCTTTGAACCAATCAATAAGTGCTCGTATGGAGCAGGTTTAAAGCTTTTTAGCAGATAGTAGACTGTAGAGAGATGTTGTTTGAGTGCAAGATTTTTTAAACACTATCACCCTGTGGCTTGGTAAGACTTTTTTTTATTTTCCCCCTTTCTTATAATATTAAATATCTAAACAAAAATAGAAAAATTACACACAAAGGCTTTTTAATATGACTGCACTTAGAAAAAAGCAAATAAATCCTGTAGGTGTACACTTATAAGCCTAACCTTTTTAACCAAAGTAATTGTTTTTAGTCAGCGTGCAACTGCTCAGCCTAACATGCATAAAATGATTTTTTAAAAGTCTTCCTGCAATTGTAAATTACAGTCAACCATACAAATCAGGAAATACAGAATACACTCACAAGTAAATCCATATTTATGGATTTAAATGTTAATTTTTACAGTCATTAAGATTTTAGCGGGTCTATTAAATAAATGAGTCTGAGTATCCACAATTGGTCAAAGACTGATTCTAATTCCTCAGAAGGTTTAATTTTCTATTTTTTTGTAAAACACACTCACACTTCTTAATTGTAACATCTCAAACGTTTTTCCACTGAATTACATTTTTTTATTTAAAAAACTTATAAGATAATTATTGTTTGAAATGTGCAACAGCAATTTAAGAGAACCCTAATATTAAATCTTTTTAATGAACATATCAGGCAACATATTTCATTTCTCTGTTTCCCTAAAATAGGAGGGGTGATTAAAAATTTCCTTGCCTAAGGCAAAGGGAGATGAGTCATGAGGCTCTTGTTACATACACATTCAATTCTTTGAGTGATTTTGCAAAAAGACTGAGGTTAATAACTTGTGGTATTTCTTTGTTGAGTAACAGAAAATTGCTATTTAACACTATTTAAGAAAAGGGACAAAATCAATTTGAGAATCTCACTTCTTGTCCACACTGCAAGAAGAAGGATCCCTGGTGTTGTCTGCATGTCTTTATGGTTCCTGGAGTGATAAGGTTGCACATGACTGCATGAAGGCAAATGTTGCCCACACTTTTGAAATACAGTGTCAACTCAGAACTAAAACTGACAACCAGTTAAGATATTATGGTTCTCCATGTCTTTTTTTAGGTTTGGACACAAGAGGAATGGTTTCATATTGAATAATTCAAAAGTGACTTGAACCTTAGTTTTCCTGTAACTTACAAACTGAAAGACTTTAGATGTGAGCTCTGCTCTCTAGTGTGAAAGGTCTGATCTTTGTACACACACCATCCACCATAAGCACCTCCTACATTGAAAATATGCTGCCCCAAACAAAACTTAGGCAGCAAACAGGCCCTTATTTTCTATCAAACATAGCTGACAAAACAAATCTCTCTGAGGCAGGGTTGGTACTTCCTGTCCAGGATTCTAGGGTTAGAGTTTGGGTTTACGGGGGACGAATTTCAAATTTATTGATTTAACTTCTTTCCTGTAAGTTACATTATTTCTAAATATTAAAAATATCCTCATAAAATATTCTGTTGGGATGTGTATTTTTATCCCCTGCTGTATGTGTGTCCTTGATAGGCTGAACAGAAGACACCTTGAAATGGCTCATTTCAGTCCCATTTACCTGCTCAAGTCTGTGGTCATGGTGTTGTTCATCCTGGGTCTGTGCCACACTGTCAGGACTGACTGGGACTGACTAGAATAGTACAGATTAATAATGTCTGCTGAGAAAAAAAGCATTGTAATTTGTGAACAATTGTAAATTTTTAATCTCACCTCTTGTAAAGTAACCAGCAACAACAAATCAGCTGGGACTGAAATCTGAAGGACTGTCTCTTCCACTTTCCATTATCACTTTTTATCTCTTCTGATTGTTTCTCAAGTTATCTGTCAGTTTATAGATTCATCCCCTTCGTTCCAGCCAGTCAAAAGATATGTTATTTTCTTTAAAAACCAGCTTGCAGAGACTTTAACATAGCTACTGGTATTGGAAGATCATTGTTTGCTGCTGTTACATGAGCGAATGAGCCTTCAACACCTTTTACAGCCTTCACACATCCTGAGCCTTGTCAGAACATACTGAGACAAGAGTTCCCAACAGCTGGAAACAGGAGTTACAAGGTTTCCCATCTGAATCACAGGCAAGAGACAGCCAGCTGTCAATCATCTGAGGCTTGATTATGAGCAGCAGCTCCGACACAAAGAGCGGATACTACGCCACAAAACCACTTCATCTCCCATCAGCTGCTCATAAACAATCCATCGATATCCTCACTGAGATCATGTGTGTCCAGAATGAGTTCACTCCAACTCGCACGTTGTTACGGAGTCATTTATCGACACGCACAGAAATAAAATATTTATCATCAAGCAGCTCTCGTTTTGATCAATCGTTATGCCCTCCGGAGTACAAATCATGGCAGTTAAGAGCGGAATCGTACCGATGCTTGTTCAAGACATCAAACACAAGAACGTATTGATCTCATTTTTCAAATGGAGCATGAAACTGATGTGAACACGGAGACAGAAGTTTATCTGCTACCTGAAAAATATTGAGAGGAATTTAAATAAAGATTTACTGTGTTGTTTCCTGTGTAAAATACAATAACTCTCTCTTCTTTACAAGCAGGTCAGAGGTCAGAAAGGCTGTGACAGAGCTTTTAACAGTTTAAAGACACTTATAGAGTTTCATTCTCTACTTTAGATTTAACATCAGTTTTCCATGAAAACCTGGTTTGTATTTACTGGGTCATGCATGTTCAAGAAGAGACGCTCAGCACATGTAGACTTATAAGACACCAAAACTTGCACCTCAGTGATGAAACATAAGACAGACAAGAACAGAACCTCTTGCAGTCATTTGTCCCAAGCTCTGAAAATAAAATCTTCTACAAATAATTTGTCTTATTATTGTCCATCACATAAAAATGAGAGAGGACTCAGGATAAACTGCTACAGTGTGCAGGCTGGGTGCTTGTGACATTATGATCAGAGGGATACTTCGTATTGACCCCTTATTCTTTAGAAGAGAGTAAACAGTAAAGAAACTTGAAATTTGGGTTAGATCTGTTTTCAGTCTCCACCAGCTCATGGAGGAAAATATGAGGCACTTTAGGTACCTCGTGTTCCACAGTGTTCCTCAGCTGTAATCTCTAACAGTGCTGTTTGGTGCTGAGCAGGTGAGGTAGAGAGGGTTTTCAGAGCTTTGTCACCGCAAACAGCTGCCTGTGTTGGGTAAAAATGACACTATAAGAGCAGTGACAGTAAAACAAAACAGTAAAGCATGTGGCCAGACAGGTAAATGACTTTGAAGTGAGTTCAAACGTTCCATATATTTCTTTATTTATATATACCAGGTAGCCAAAGTGATCTCAGAAATGCGGCTATAGAATTGAGATTATAATATAAAAAAATCCATAACAGGAAAAGTACAGGCAAGTTAACAAAAGTTAAATTCAGAAAAATACATGTTAAAGTTCTTATAAAATCCCTATTAATGAAAATACTCCATTCAAGCCTGAATCGAGGTCATGGTCTTTATAACAGCCGGACTTTGTGTAGTGCTCTACGCTGTAGTTTTTTTTCATTAGACAATATGTGTCCAAGTTAGGTTAGTACCAAACACACACACCACTGCTCTCCTGTTTAGCCTCCAGTATAATAAATTTGTGCTGCTGAATATGTGTGGTTAGGGGCAGATCTTTCCTTGGTGCACCCACAGCAGCCCAGTGTTGTCACTGGATATTCATGGGTTTGTAGATTAAACCTCTGATCTTAATGGCCTCTAAAGCTCTTTCGATCCCCACACTGTTGGTTTTGTACATTTAAGAAGTAAAGTCAGCTGCAGAACTGAGCAGAATCACTGCCTCTCTGCTCTTAACTAATCGAAATCTAACCCCCCCAAACTCCCTCCTCTTTCTCTTTCTCCCTCCTCGCTAACTTTAACAACAAACTCCAGGCTTGTCAGAGCTAAACACACATATCATCCTGTTTTTGATCTCCTTTTCACTCGGCACTTAACATCGACTTTTCTTTGTATTTTCTTTAAACGTTGACACAGTGTACTTTGTCCCATGTTTAAGTATGCGAGGGTACTTTCCCAGGATTAAAGGGAACTTAGCAGGTTGAAAGCTCTGATGTTGAAATGTGCTGCTTCTCTCAGGAAGCTCAGAGAAAAGCTGCAGTGGATAAGTGGACTACTTAAAAGTGTTAAAGGGATAAAGATCTGCAAGTCGACTGCAGTGAGAAGTTTCATCTGAAATCTAAATTCAAATCACAGATGTGGAAGAAAATCTCTGATGTAAAATAGAAGTAGATTGAAAAAAAAAAAAAGATGTCATAAAAAAACCTCTAAACTTTACATTATTGCTTATGATTTTCCTTACGAATTATTTTCAGCAGCCAGGAGTTTCAGATTAATTTTCATGAAAATTACCTTTTTTTTTAAAATTATTGCACAATACTGACCGATTACATCAAAATTTTCATTAGGATTTAAAGAGGATTTCTTTCTTAGCTCAAATATTTAGGTAATCATAAAACACATTTCTTATTGAACACAACAAAATCAATTTAATCAATTGAATTCATAGAAACAAGGATCATGCATAAATTTGAAAATGTATGTGGGTAACTACATACAAAAAAAAGAAGAAGACCAAAAATACCAGAAGCTTTGTTTAATTAAATATAATATTATTTTTGTCAATGTACTTTTTAAGCAGAAATCATTTGAATGCCTCTCTGATGTGTTCAACACTCTGTGGCATCTTGTATTTTTTCTTTTGTTTTAAAAGTTTTAGAATTTTCTCAAAACATTAAAATACATACATCTGCAAGTCCTAAAGGGGACAGATGGGTTGTTTTCAGGAACTCCTCCTTCTCTCCCTCCCTTCTGCCACACACACACACACACACACACACACAGTGACATAAACACTGACACAAACACACACATGCACACACACAGATGGATGCGGTGACATTGTGATGAGCAGGGGTCAGGGGTCACAACCCCAGAGGATCAGAGGACGCATGTTTAGGTGCTATAGTCTTAATCGACAGTTGTGTGTGTGGGTGAGTGTGTGAGTCTCTCAGGTTGATAAGCTCCAAAAAAACACACACAAATAAATGTAGTTTATGAATTTTAGCTTTGTCACAAATCTTTTACAGTAAATATATTTGCAACTTGAAGAGCATCCGCATCCTTATTATTAGAGCACATTCAGCTTTGAGCAGAGGCAGCAATGAGGAGACTGATTTGTGTGAACTAAGAACTTGATGTTTGATTACATGGTCAGTGTTTAAGGCTCCAAAAACATCAAAACCGGCTAATACTTGTGTTTGCTGATGAACCAGAGGTGCTCACTCACTCCACTCAGTTCTCACAGTAAAGCCTGTGGTTGGGACCTGACATGGATCGGTGGACGGCTCTAAGCCCAGAAAACAGCTGTCTGGTTCTTTCCATCAGAAACCTGCAGCCAGAACAACAAGCTGAGAACATCAGCTGAAAAAAATTAAACAAGGCTCATTTATGAATAAACAAGCTGATTGTAAAGAGCTTCTGTGGTTATTTGAGATGCTTAAATAGTCTGAAACATCTAAAATAAGGACTGCTGCTATCTTACTTTATTTACTTCTATTTCAAAGTGTATTTTTAAATTTATTAAGACTTCATCACTAGTTCTCGTAGGTACTTATTAAAAATATAAACACTAAAATAACCATAATTGTCATTTAATATACTACTGGAAACAGCAGCAGCTATTTTTTAAGTAAAAAAACAAACCTCTTAAAAGCCCTTAATAAACAAATTAGGTAGATTTTAAAAGATGACCTACACTACCTTTAAATTGTACGTGACAAGTTAACCTTATATTTAATCGTTGACTTAATGTATTGTAATATATTGAGATTTTTAACATGCTAAATGTTCAATGAAAAAATATCCTAATTTGCTCAATAGCAGTACCTCAGTTTAGAATTTGAGGAACAAACTTGGGTTCATTGCAAATGTCAGGTTAATCACAGGATGTTTTTTTAATGTATCCAAAACTTAAGGGTTTTTAATGAATTTTAAATTTTTATAAACAATCTATGAGTTTGTAAGAACAAACATGATTTGTTGAGATATTTGAGAGATATTTGTCTCTTAAAAACACCTTTAACTGTGTCATCATTGTTCAATGCGCATTAACAAAACCTTACTGGATTCAAATCAATTTAGGATTTTAATGGAATATCAATGAAAAAATTCACAGCATTTTCAGGGAAAACATCAAGGCATTATTTTTTTAAGTAAACAGTACCACCTTTATGAGTCTTACTAAAACTTTTTTTTTTCTTTGAGTGTTTTTTTTTTTGGCATTTAACCATTACTAGATGGCAAAGAGAACATAGAGAAGCAGGAAACAAGGAGAGAGAGGGGTATAAAAGCATCAAGGGTACCTTGCTGGATTCAGACAGAGAATATTGCAGTTATTTAGTACATTACTCATCTTAACTATTTGGTTACCAGTATCCCATGAAACTTGTTTTTCTCAGATGGTTCTGGCTGCTGATGAAGCAAAAGTGATGCTGCAGCTATAAGAAACTGAACCTCTGCACATAAGAAAAGTACAAGAATGAACTTTTCAGCTTGTTTTGCTCATGGCCACGAGTGAAGACAAGAAAGTAGAACAGCTGATAAACTTTTCTTTGGTTTCTTTATAATAAATAATGAGGTCATTCCAAGATAAAACCTGCCTTTGCTCCTCATCAGAAGGTTTGTGCTGCGCTCGATGAAGTAAAGCCTTCACGCCAACTGATGAAAGGAATTAAGAGAAGCAGAGTGAAGGAATGAGGCCTAAATTTGCTGCATAAGTAATTTTTGATCAATATGTAACAGTAGAAAGTTTGGTCTTTGAGGCTCTCGCACCTTTCATCAAGAGAAGAGAGTTCACCACTGTACGGGGCCACAACACTGCAAAAAGTGAAGGCACAGAAAGACGTTGTTTCAAGGAACCACATGGTAAATTACTGATTAAAATCGTGGTCATAGGTTAATGGAAACAGATGTGAGTTACTTACACATCTAGATTTTCCATTCAGTTTACTGAATCTTTTGTTTGTAATGGAGTATTTTACTAAGACAGATCATAAATCACAATAAAGTCAAATTCAGCTGTTTTAAAAATAATTTGTTTTAATTAAAGAAGCTCTAACTGATGAAAAATACCCTAACGAAAACTTGAACATGTCCTTAGAGCTGCATTCAACTACATTAGTATCTTATAGACTTTTGCTTGTTAAGTACTAAGAACTTTATTTCACTGATGGACAAGATATAATTACTGAGATATACTTTTATGAATTGTCACTGAAGTTAATGTGACAGTCATGATTGCCCAGCCTTAACGTACTTAGTTAGAGGTTAGATCTATGATTTATTGATAACATGTCCAAACAGTATATTTTAACTTTTTATTAAGCTACAGATTTGCCAGATTTCATGTCTAATTAATGTAAATATAGTCAATTAAAGCAATAAATTCCTTAGTGTGTGCTATATTGACCAAGAAAGCAGAGTTCTCCTGCTTGCAGAGTTTTGCTCGCAGTGCCAACATGTACCAGGATGCATTATGCATGACCTTTTGTCTAGAGGAGCAGAACATACCCTGGCTCCCAACCTGAAATAGCATGTAGTTCTGTCTGAACACCAAAATAATCACTGGTGTCAGAAGAAAATCAGATTTTGCAACAGGAGATCTCAGCTGTCTGGGTCAATATTGCATGTCCTGAGAAATTTTTTGCCTCAACTGATCGCCTTTACCATTAAGGCTGATTGGACATCCACATAAAATTAGGGGATCTTCCTTTTAAAAGATGAAAAGATCTCATGTTGAAGAGCATATATTGTGTTTGCCAAACATTATGTTATCTCAGGTAATGTTGGCTGGAGTTGCTGAAGTAAAAACTTTCCTGAATACTAGAAAGGTCAGGACAGATCCCTTATTGTTAGCTTAAACTCTGATAGCATCCAGGACCAGCTTTCAACGCAATGGATGTTTGTGAACAGGGTTTTTTTTTTAAACCAAGCCTTTACACCAAACCTGTAACCCTACAAATTATTGTACTCAGTTCAATTCATGATGTTCTCCTTAATCTTGGATGTAGGGCTCAGAAAAAACTGTTGTTGGTGAGCTAGTTGGCTGAACATGCTCATAATTGCAGCTTACAGTATGACAGAGTTCATGTAATTACTGTAATGAAATGATCTGTAATCACACTCAAGTTTCAGTCCAGTCCATTTCCAGCATAAAAATACATACCTTCCTCTTCACTTTTTGAAGTGTATTCAGATGATCTTGTTTCTGATCTCCTCACCTCGTTAAAACACCACACATAATATTCCCTCTCCATCCCCACAAACCCCTGCGTCTTAATAGCCGTTAGTAATGTTAAGCCTGCTCTAAGCTGCAGCGCGGCTCGACACTGAATTGATAATTGAAAAGTAAAGCGGCTGTGATTAATTTTTGACAGCGTTGTGGTTTTAAAGACGGCGGCCGCTCCTTGGGCTGCGGGCCTCAGACTCCTGCAGTTGATGTGAGAAACCCCAGTGAATCAAAGCTCCGGCTGGGCTCTCGGGAGTTTCTATCCCTCCATCTCTCCATGCTTCCATCCCTCCATTGCTCGGCTGGGTTTTAATGCCTACCTGTGGGACTGAAGGGGAGGGAAGCGAGGGGAAGCCGAGGTTCTCTGACTTCACATCGATACCTTCTCTCTCCAGCTGAGCAGAATCACTGCCTCTCTGCTCTTAACTAATCGAAACCTAACCCCCCCAAACTCCCTCCTCTTTCTCTTTCTCCCTCCTCGCTAACTTTAACAACAAACTCCAGGCTTGTCAGAGCTAAACACACATATCATCCTGTTTTTGATCTCCTTTTCACTCGGCACTTAACATCGACTTTTCTTTGTATTTTCTTTAAACGTTGACACAGTGTACTTTGTCCCATGTTTAAGTATGCGAGGGTACTTTCTCAGGATTTGAGGGAACTTAGCAGGTTGAAAGCTCTGATTTTGAAATTTGCTGCTTCTCGGGACGCTCAGAGAAAAGCCGCAGTGGATAAGTGGACTACTTTAAACTGTTGTAGGGATAAAGATCTGCACAAAGACTGCAGTGAGAAGTTTCATCTGAAATCTAATTTAAATCATTAACTTACGGGAAAAGATAAAAGGAGAGAGTTCAGATTAAAAAACTAGTGCTTTATACTTTGTTACCACAAGTACTATAAGTATGGGAAAATCACCAAGCAGGTTTGTGTTAAAGGGTTTTAGGGCACATGGAGGCAAAGAACCGCGCCAACCCGAAGTGGAGGGTGGTTGCCTTTGTGAAGTGCCTTAAAACCATTTAACTCACACCTGTTAGTTGATTATCCTGCTTATGCCATGGTCATTACCAAAGACAATAATTTATTAGACTGTTAATTTATATTTTCATATATATGTGCAGTTTTGAACAAGCAACAACTCTGTTTCCTAGCAACACCTGAGAGTTTGAATAATAAATCAAATAATAATTACAGTCCCTTAAAGTTCTTATGTCATGAAAACGTAGTTCAGTACTCCAGTAAATAGGACAGGTCATAGATGCGACACAGCAACAGGATAAAAAAGTAGTCCCCTCAGCTGACTGAACCCTTCAGCTCAGCTGTTAGCCAGAGAGCTAATGTTATGCTAGCAAGACTGTGCACAGTGGACTGACAGTAAATGTATTTGGCCAACCCGTTTAGCCATGTAATTGGCCACCATGTTTAACAACAGGTCAAGCTGGCCAGTCAGCCATGTCACTGTCTCCAAATCAATAGCAAATTTCATGAAGAAAAAGACTGGCAATTATTACATGATTTGCTGCAGCCTGAAGTAACGGCACAGGGCTAGACCACTGGGCAAGACAAAGCTCAGGTGGACAATGAAACAGGGCTGTAGTGGCTGAAAGCATTACTAACGTTTCTCAAATTAAACACAGGGCTTACTCACCTTCTCATGAAATAATAATCTTTAATCACTAAAATCCGACAGTTTAGCCAGCAGAAACTTCATTTAACCAATTTATTTTACAATAAACCTGAGTGTAAACTACTTCTTGCAGCTCTTTTATTTCCAGCCCCATCATGTGATGCTCAGAGGATATTTCACTGCAGGGCAACACAGCGTTGGAAGCAATACATTCAGATTTTTTAAATTCAATGTATTTTGTTTAACTAGCCTACTTAAGAAGTTCAGTAGGTGTCTATGTAAACCAGGATATGAATCAGAAATCAGCCAATCAAAATTAAGTATTCACCAAGACAATGGCATAGCGGTAGGTGTTAATTCATTTTATTTGTGTCCCATTTTTCGAAAGTGTTATATTTTCCAATTAGTTTAACGAATTATTCAAATCAGCCATGCTGTGTTTTCTTTTTGTTGTTTATCAAGTTGATATTAGCTTTGCTTGTTGTATTTGCGGAGGAAGCTCCGCTTTGACAACTGAGGGCTTCCATGTTGTTGTGGTTACATGTTTGGTAAAGGATGAATTTTGAAGGTTGATTAAACTTGAGCGGGACTAAGTGTGAGTTCAACGGTTTTAACGCACACCTGTTGGCCAATCAGATAAGAGTATTCCCCTCAACCATGGCATCATAGTAAATACCTTTAAAACAGACAGCAGAACAAGAATGTGCTAATTTGAAAGTCTGACTCAGTAATAATAATGCTGCCAACATTGTGTTGCCACCCTCATAAGTGCTGTTAGTGTAACTTTACAGTTCAAGTTAGAGCTTACTTAACACCGTTTTAGCAACAACTCAGTCCTTAACTCCTGACACCACAGTCACATCATACAGTCCGGAAAAGTTTATCCCCAAATGTAACGTCATTGTTTACCCTGAAGATATGTTGAACACTAAACAACCAGTCTTACATACCACTTACCAATTCAAAGAAATTAGGGGAGTTCAGCATCAGAATTGATGTATTTCTCAGCCAGGGGATGTCTCCAACATGGAGAAGTCACGCCAATATTTTCCCTGGTCTTGCTTCGTTTCGTATCTTTCCTCTCCCGCGACCTCCATCCATTGTGTTTACGTTTGTAAGGTATACTAGCTATCTATCTGAACTACTCTAATTCTTTCAGCTCCTTTCAGTGGTTCCCTTCAACCAGCCCGACTTCTTCGTCCTGCTGGCTGCAGTATACCAAAGGCTAAATTGAGTCAGTATCAGCATCTAGTGGCGAAAGCTGTATCACAGCATATGGGCCGTACTCTGAGTGCTTAGCCCTACTCTATGGTGGCTGACAAGTGCAAACACGCTGCATATACAGACCATTGACTGTATAAAACACTGGAAAAACCCTCCGTGATGTCACCCATTGGTTTCTACCAGAGCTAAAGTGAAGCCTTGGAAATCTCGCCCTGGGCGCGGCCATTAGCCTGTGCGTCACGGTGCGTTCACACCGGACACGAAGCGAATTTTTCGCGCGAGGAGATTACATACAAAGTGAATGCAAAGACGCGAATACATGCGATTTTTTACCGGCGGCGCAATTCGCGGGCTTGGCGCGATGCCAATACGCGAATTCGTGGTGCGAATTCAAAAAATTAAACTTTGGTGAAATATTCGCGTGAAGCTGTTTCGGGACAGCCTATCAGCCTTGAGATTCTAGACGATGACGTCAGTGACGCTTTGCGCCCCCCGGGTCCCGCCTTTTCCAGAAAATGGAGGAAAAACTAACTGTTGCCGTCTGTGCCTACCCGGAGCTGTATGATGTTACACGACGGCATTTACATTTCCGACGTATCTCAGACTTCCACAGCAGGTACAGCGATGCGATTGTGGTGATATCAGCCATGGTTGATGACAGAAAGAAATGGAGGGAAAATTTGTTTTATTTTATATATTGTGGTAGCCCCTCCCCTTCGTTTAGGGTGAATATTCGCGAGTTGTTTACTCGTGCAAGTAAATTCAACACCTACGCTGCCAAATTCGCGCAAGTAACACAAGGCGAAAATTTGCTTCGCATCCGCTGTGAATGCACCGTTACTCCGCCAAGAGCCCGCCTAAACGACGAAAAACCAAATATGGGAAATGAGGCAGCCCCCGGCTACATGTCAACAAGCTGTCAATCAACAGTCGAATAGCCGAATTTTAAGCTTAAATATAAAATAAACAAATGAGTTAGAAAAAAATTCACCCCCCTCAGAGTTTTTATGAGATTGTAGAGAAGCTGTAGACAAAAAACGTTTTTTGAACCAGGCTGTAAATTTGTTTATTTCTGCTCTAAAGTTTGCCATTTTAACATGGGCTCCAATTAGGGTTGCCAACTCCTTGAAAAATAAATAAGGGACACCTCGTTGGAAGGGCCGGCCGACCCCTACAGGCATGATGATATATTTTTGCCTTTTTTTCTGTGTGTGAAACAATTTTCGAAACATTTGACTCAAACCTGAATTTAACTCAGGATGCATGTTTGTGAGTGATACGAATAAACATGGAAAACAAATAATTTAGCAATTTATTTTGTAGTGCACAATAACA
>JAPZDV010000011.1:2731508-2761198 GCA_029814665.1 Acanthurus lineatus | reverse complement strand
CACACGCGCACACACACACACACACACACACACACACACACACACACACACACACACACACACACACACACACACACATCCCCCGAAACTCTCCCCCATCCAGCTGTGAGATCTTATCGATTCTAAACAAACGCAGATCTTTTGATAATCTTTTTATCGTGAGAAAAAAAAACCACTTGCAGCTGAAACTCAGGAACTTTTGGGAACATCAATATTAGATAAATACACAAACTGCAACAACATGCCTTTTCTGATCTCAACAAAACTTTCACATCCAGAGCAACGTAAATAGAAAACCATTTTTATTCCAAAGTTCACTGCATGTTCACTGCCGTTTGACAGAAACACCTCTACGTTGATTCAAAGAGAAAACTCTTAATAGTCAACCTTATGTAAAGACGTGAGCATAAGACCATTGAGACACACATAAACTCTGCACTAAAAAATGGCAGAACCTACAGAATGACTATGACAAAAATGATTAAAAAAGGACTCCTTCATGTTCTTGACAGGGTGAATGTCACAGTTACGTAGGTGTCAATAAAGAGGAAGAAGAAAGAATAAACAAAAGAGAGGGAAGATGCAAGAGGGAGGAGGAAGACAAAAGGAAATAGAGAGACTTTGGTTGGCTGCCTCACTCAGCTGATCAATACGAAAATCTGAGAGTGAGGAGACTGAACCTCCTGCTGTGATTTTGGCTTTCCGGCTTTTCTTTATTACAGGAAGAACCCTCAAGGACATATGTGGACAAAAAAAGGCATCAACAGAAAAGCCAACACAGAAACAAAATGTTGTAAGTGATGCTTGATACCCAGTTATGGTACAATACATAAGGAGGAAAATTCAGAGTGAAAATACAAATGGAAAAAATGAGCTAGGAAGCAAACTTTGAGAAGTATGCTTAAAATTAATTAATGTTCTCATCAACAGAATGTAAAAAAGTAACATTTTTTATTCTTTATCAGAGACGTCTAAGTATTAAGTGTTTCTACTTGAATTAGCATGCTATCTTTGTTAACTTATTGTAAAATACACTTTGTTTAAACTCTACTTCCCTAAACTTCCCTAACTTCCCTAAAAACTTCCCTACAAAAAAAATTCCTTAAAAAAAACCTAGTTTGTTTTTCACTTTTTCAACAATTAATGACTGTTTTGTCTAAAATAAGCGATGCTCCACCAGCCTCTCACCCATCTGCCCTTTCACCTCCCCCCTTGTTCCCACTTCCTGTGTCTTTGGTTCCCTCCTCTCACAGTCCTGGTTGGTGCTGCTGAAAATCATTTTGATACTGTGATACCTGTCATCACACTGGTCTTGACCAATCTTGGAGGATCTGCTCTGAACATTGATCAAGCTCTTAGCTAAAGAGGTTTATCAGTTCCTCGACAAACGTTGAACACTGCAGCTAGGTGAATAGATTTTAAGAGGAAACTTTAAGCTTGGAACTTTTGTTGCTATGAAATCCCCTTAGTGAAAAGATCAAATTATTTGTGCCTATGGGCCCTGGATAGTGTCATCAGGTGGCTGTATACAGCCTGTAAGGGACAGAAATTATCTGTAAAGAAGTCACTGTATCATTTGCTGCTGCTCATTATGTTATGTTTTTACATTTTCTTTAACAGTCATACTGTTCATACTGTGGTTGTAAAACAAAGGAAACTAAAAAATGACAAAAAAAAATAATTGAATGATCTTTTCTTGAGATGACAGACACAATGTTTGAAGTAATCCCCTGCTTCCATTATTCAAAGGTTATGTTAAATAAACTAGTCTGCTGCATTCCCTCATTGTGATAAATGTAAATCAGATGATGGCACACTGCTGCATTTGCTCTGGGACTGCCCTCTGATTTATTCTTTCTGTTCAAGACTTCTTTTATGTTTTTCTGAGGTTTACCACAGGACTGACTTTCTGTACAGAGATTTGGCTCTCTTTCGATGCTCTAAGGACTCTTTAAATCTCCCTTCACACATTCAAACAGCCCTGATGATGGGCATGGGTTTTATCGAAAAAAAAAGAAATAAAAAACACATCCTCAAAGACTAGAAGACACTGATCCCACCATGCTTTAGAAAATGGTTGCATAAACTTATTTAAGTTATTCATGTGGAGAAGCTGTATTTAGTAGTTTAAAATGTCAAAATAAATGGAAAAAATACTTTGGATCCATCTTGCAGCATTTAGACTCAATCTGACTCCATAAATATAGATCAGCACTTTTGGGTCTGTATTTTGATTTTGTTTGCACTAAACCATGGCTACACCTAAGAGGCACATGGTGATGATATGACTGACTGACTGACTGACTGACTGACTGACTGACTGACTGACTGACTGACTGACTGACTGATTGATTGATTGATTGATTGATTGATTAATTAAATGATTGATTGATAATATTTCAAAAAAATCTGTTTGTTTGAAAAGTGTCACCAGCTCTGCCCAAAATGTGTCTCTGATATCACACAAACTTTCAAAGATTCACAAACTAAAGTTATTTTTTTCACTACAGATTCTGGTCACATTGGAAATAATAATGACTACATTATACACCTGTGAAGATTATTTTATTGATAACTATAAGTATTATAATTAAATAACATTTTATTTATAAAGCCACGTTCTTGGCTTTTAACTGTGACATGGTGTGTGTGGTGGGGCGTGTATCTTCTGGTGGGTTCTGGGGGGGCTGGTCAAATTTAAAAGTGCAGGATTGACTTTTGCCTTCAGTCAATTCCTGTTTCATCCACCTGAGCCGCTCATGCTCTGTCTTAAGAAGTGAAAGTTAGTTACCAAACTTTTCAAAGGCCTGCAGGTTGTTTCCTGGTTCTTTGTGAAGGAATGTGAAGGTGGAAGTGAGGAGTGAAGGGGAGAAAAACGTTGGGCTGTGACTGCAAATTACAGTTCCTGATCAATACCATCAATACCTGATGGTGTTCATACTGAGGACTGATTGAAGATGGAGCAGGAGAGCAGGGAGGATGAGAGAGGATGTGCATGTAAGAAAAGAGACTGACAGGAACAAATGAAGTTAAAGAGCAAAAGACAGTCAAAGACAGACAGGGCAGAAGGGGTGTGTGATACATGATTAAGGTTTGTGGACAGAACAGCCGGAGGGTCAAAGGTCAAAGCCAGCTGCAGCTTTGATCCATGGCAGAGATATGAGGAGAGGATGAGGTGTATAAAAGAAATAAATTTTGAGAGAGACTTTGAAATTATATGGACAAAAAATAGAAACAAATGACAAAATATCAGGGAATCAGAGACAACATTTTTTCACACTGTGAAAGATTTCTTTTGCTTTTTCGCAGATTGTTGAAGAATTAAAGGGCAAATCCACAGATTTTATCCATCATCAGGGTAATTTCAGCTTGGAGCTGGAGAGCTCACATCTAAACCTGCCAAAATCTGTGTAACGAATTGGTATGATGTTTAACGGATGTGCGCTTCACTGGTGGGAAGGATTTAACAATAAGACCCTATCTTGTTGCGTTATGGGAAATGTAGGATGTAGGTGGAAAATCTAAAACATGTGCAGGTTCAACCATATGAGACAAACAAAAAAACAGCAGCATAGCTCGTCTGTTCAAATGCATGAACGACCTTTCTCACATAACTCTCAAGTTGTATGAATTCTGACTTCAACACAGCAGATCGCCATTCAACATCAGACCACCAGAAACATGTCATTGTCTTTTAACCACAACAGCAAATGATTCACAGCCACAGTCTTCAATTTCAGTTGAGTTTGTTTTGTTAGTGACATATCATCTATCCTATGCTAAATGTTCATTCTTTGTTCCATGTTGAAATGTCAAAAGCTTCAATAAAACAGAGAGAAATAAAGAGGAGGAGAGAAAGAAAGACAGAATGTGTTTTTACTGCTTGACTCTTCATTTTTATTCAAAAGTAAAAAGTGAATAGTTAAGCAGTTAGCTTCACGTGTAGAACTGCATCTTTAATCAGTTTTACCTATAAAATATAGACAGATTTCATGTGTTTAAAGTGAATGAGATGAAAACATGAAGTTCAGATTTAGTATTAGATGGAAACAGAAACTGTCAGAACATTGGAGAAATTCGTGATTAAAGGAAGAGATTGATCGTTTCTCTGTGATCAGAGGCTCATTAAATTGCTCTGAACTCATTATGATGTTAGCTTAACAGTCTGTGTGCGCGTGTGAACTCACATACAATTTTATTGGTCATATAGAAAC
Source organism: Acanthurus lineatus (assembly GCA_029814665.1). NCBI lineage: Eukaryota > Metazoa > Chordata > Actinopteri > Acanthuriformes > Acanthuridae > Acanthurus > Acanthurus lineatus. The sequence continues at coordinate 2,756,984 of JAPZDV010000011.1, read as the reverse complement.
ACAGTGGTACAGAATACTGTACGTGTTGTGGATATCATAAAATTTTCATCCTTTTTAGCTCAAAGATTTTCTTTTCCAACTCCATTTTCAATTCAATTATCACCTTCCAGTAACAGTCATTCAATATATTTACATTTTGCAATAACCTTCCTATGTATTAGCTTTCATCGTAGGTGGTGGAGTTTGCCATTTCTTTGCTGGATCAAAATATTGTAACCACTTTCAATGGGTTTACAGGGAATACCTGATTGCTCATGCAAACCCAACATTCCCTGTATTGCTTTTTTTAAAGCATAAAAACTGGCAAACTATGGTGTGTTTTTTATAATACAGGAAATGCAGTGATTTGTCATAAAGGTCTGTGCTGACTGCTGCTGATCACTAAAAGTGTTTCTGCAAAACAAGACAGCAATCATTTTCAGTCCCTGAGCTCGTTCAGTGGCATGAAACTGATAACGCCACATATATTACATCTGCAGTTTGCTGCCATGACACCTCAGCTGACGAGTGTCGGCTGCAACAAAGTACATTTATTTAACAATGTGTAGAGTTATGAATAGTAAAACAAGTAGTTCTTGTTCTGTTGTATTTAAGACACAGTAGCTGCTGTTATTTGCTGCCCCCAGTGGTCGATATGTCTTATTGTCATCAGACAGCTTGACTTTGTTTTAAAATATTTCCCCACAAATTAAGTGTTACACTTAAATGGCATTGTGGGACCTTAAGGTGGACGGTTTAAAAACATAATTTTTACCTGACTAACCGTCACCAAAACAACCAGCAATTATTAAGACTTTATTAAAATATTTGATTGTGCAGAGACACAGGGAACACGAAGCTTCCTGTCCATAATTATACTGAGGAGTGAAAATGCACATGCCTTACTAGGCAGCCAGGACACCCTATGTAAAAGATTATAACTGTAAAGAATATGTTATCATATCTCTAAAAGCCCGAATAAGTGGCAGGTAAAGTGAAGGGCAGCACAACTTCATTATCATCAAGTTTAGGTGAAAAACTCATAAAAACTGTCTACTGAGCTTTACTTACACAGTACAACATTTCAGTCCAAACACCAGGGAGGCGACCGCAAAACCAGGGTTTTGTTTTAACAAATAGAAGTGGAAAATAAATCAGGAAGACACATATATGACATCCACTGTTTCATTTTCATCTTTATTGGACACAAAGTGAACAACGACAACACATTTATACACAACACGTGTTCATATGATGCACTGTAGATCCAACCGGCTCTGTTACATCAAGGAAAGCTTATATACATGCACTACATCACACACACTCTTAAATATCTAGCTGAGCTGACTGTGGAAATAGATCACAAATCAAAACATATTCATGAGAAAACTGCTAATTATATTTATATTCAGATTTAAATGTTTGCTGTTGAAAATTAAGCAATTAACACTTTTCTTTTCCAGCCACAATCAACCTGGTCATTGCACATCAGACATGTTGAAAAATGAGCTAAATCTTTTGTTTCTCAAATTCAGAGACAGACTGAAGCTCCAGCACATGTTCAATGGGAAACAGGTGGGAGAAGATGGAGAAGAAGAAAATTAGAAAAACAAACTGAGGTAAGAATGAAATGAAACAATCCTTCTGTATTTATCAATTTTATGTCTGAGTTACCAAACGACGTACCTTTTTCGTGAATAATCTTTATAGTGCTGTGGAGATTGATCTAATAAACTTTTGAGACATTTTCACTCACAGCACCACAGGGGTCCGATTTTTTCCATGTTGCTGTATTTACAGAAAGACCAGAAGGTTCCTTAGACATTTCTGGTCCAATAGCTCCACCAGAGCACCTTCTTTTTCTGGGTGGATGACCTGATCTCCCCCACTTGTTACTTACTCCTCAGCTCTACCTCTCCCCCTACTTTATTTTTCTCACCTTCACTCCCCCCATGAGGCGGCCAAAAAACATATTTTCTCAAACTGTAAAGAGCAGTGGAGAAAACGAAAGATTAAGATCTCAAAGCTGTCTGGACCTGCTGGGCTTGATATGTGTGTGTGTGTGTGTGTGTGTGTGTGCGTGTATGTGTGTGTGTGTGTTTTGATGTGTTTTCAGAAACCCATCTGACGGGCTGCTTGTTTTTTTTTTTTTTGAAGAGAGGAGGAACTTGTGAAAAGCTTTGACACGCTCGAGTTTACAGGTGTGTAACAGTGTTAGAAGCTTTCTGACAGCACTAATGAAACTGACAGGAGATGGAGGGAGAGGGAGAGAGAGAGAGAGAGAGAGAGGGAGGAAAAAAGCAAGAGTGGAAAATAAGAAATTAAAGCAAGTAAAGTGTCATGTCTCATTTGTGTGTGCAAAACTCTTCACACATCAACGGCTTCCGAAAGTCACAGAAATCAAAGTAAAAACATCTAAACTTAGTTGGATTCTAACAGAGAAGTCACTATAAATATCACATCTGTGTATATAAATCTCTCTCTATATATATTTATCTTTTCCTGCATAAAACTCTGAGCACTAAAACAGTGACACTATTCTAAAACAAGAAGGTCCTGACCAACAGTTACGGAATAAGGTGCAAAAAAGTCATGCTGGAAAATGTCTCAGCTTGAGTTTCTGTGGTGAGAAAATAATCCTCGGAGGTGAACAGAAGCTTTTCCAGCTGCTGTCAAGTTGCTCTTTAAACAGATTTTGCTCTTATAGCTGTTAGCATTTCTTAAAGCTCAGCAACAGGATAGCTGGTTCCAGGTTAACAAGCTACTGCTATTCATAAGGAATGTTAGCAACATTTAAGTCAACAGATTCAGTTTACTTTTACACCGCAACAGAAGAAAAAGAGTAAACACTGAAATGTGAATGCATCTTATTAATAATCCTTTGTTTCTCTTGATAAAAGGACCGTCAAGATCTTTATCAAACAAGCACAGATGTTCAGCCAATGGAATAAAATGTTTTAGATATTTCTTCATGTAATTTTACTGTTTTAGAAGGAATCTTCCATTTCTTGTCCCTTTCATCTGACTCTTAACAGACTGGCCTGTTGATCCTCCTGATTAAAACCAAAGGAAAATGCAAAACTCACATTTCATTTTTGTAGTGATTGAGGTTAAAAAAAAAAGAAAAAAAAGAGATAAAATCTGAAAAGTTTTAAATGGACTTTAACGGGACAATCACTGCTTTGAACAACAGACAGTCACATTAGAGACAACAAACACATGACACAGACTCGATGTCACTGTACAAGAACAACAGACTACATTACTCAACAAATCTGATGATATCTTTGCACTATATGAACACATCTGAACCTTGAGGGCTCTCGCCTCCGAAAGTCAGACGGAAGCTTGATGAATGAAAGAAAAACTTTGCAGGATAAAGAGAAGTCTGTGTATCTATCACTTAGGTATAAAGTGACAATTGCAGAGAAACAATTACCTAAAAAGTGAAGAAGGAAGCGAAGAAAGAAAGGAGACTGCTGCTGTTTCCTTCAAATAATATGAACCTAAGAAGAATTTTACACGTTGAGAGGGAAAAAAAACTCAAGGGAAGCCCGAGGGAAGTGATTAACATGACCAACAAGAAAGAAGGAAAAGAAGAAAAAAGGTCTACTGGAAACTTGTAGCAAAACGTGGGCATAGAGAACGACGGAACCAGCTGTTCATATCAAAACAGACTTAAAACACTAAAGTGCTGAAGGACCATCTGACATACAGAACGGTCTCGAGAGGCTGATCAAAGCTGATGATGTGTTCAAACTCAATGAAAGTGAAATCAAGAAAAGGGAGCCATTTTTAAAGGGAACATCTAATTTACAAATTATTTCTTGTCTCTTTAGAAGCAAAGTACCAGGTGAGAAGGAGCCAAAGAACCTAAACTGAAGAGCTAAACCGAGTTCAGACCCCAGAACCCCTTTCCAAAATCATGATATGCTTCAGTTTTTGTGTTCCTGTGTCTGAAGTTTTACTGTGATGGTGCTTTCAGGATGAGCAGCCATGAAGGTGAGAATGTTTGTGAAAATCAGCTTGAGTGCAAACACACACACACACACATTTCAGTGTGACACACAGAGAGGATGGAAGAGCCTCTAAGGTGTCGCAAAGGCAAAAGCAAACACCAAAGTGACTCATGCAAACATGCGCGCACACACACACATTAACACACACATGCAGTTTGAAATGTGAAAAGTGTGTCCCTAATGAGGTCAGAGAGTACCAACGCCTGTGAGAGGAGGGTGGAGGATTTCTTTTACAGATTTTTCAAAAGTCTTCTAAATATATTACATTGCGGCAACAGATATTAAAATGAAGGGAGAAACAGCCAAGATTAATTGATTAGAGTGTTAAATTTAGGTTTCAGTGCTCAGCAAAGTGAATCCATATGTACCTCAAATATGTTACAAACATTAAATAAAACAAGATGCTTTCAGAAGCACTGAAATAAAGTAAAAAACTAGGTGGGAAGTCGAATGGCAGCAAGTCAAAGAGTGACTTTATAATAAATAAACAGCAACCATTGAGATCCAAAATGGCATCCAGCAAATAATAAATAGGAATGACATGAAGGTGTTAAGAACTTAAAAATACATCAATGCAAATCATAATGTAAACAGGCCTTCTATCAACTTACAGTGAGTTTCTTCACATTGATCACTACAGGAGATAAAATCAAAAGTTCATCCAGTCCAAACCTTGACCTAAGCTTGGTTTCTCATTTCTGCCCAGGCTGCCCTTCCATACCTTTAGGTTTTTACAAGGTATTATTCTTTCTTAAAGGTTCCCAATGAAACCAGAACCTATTTTTTTAGACCCTATCATGTATTGGACTAGACTACATAAAACTAGAGACCAGCAGGTGAATCCACACTGCAGTTTTTCAGACTTTGTCTTAGAACAAAAACCCTTAAACAGGTCCAGGTATGCCAGATACAACAAGCAGGGCTAAAGTGGAGATACACATCTGGTTTAGACCATGAAGCGGTGTTCCTTGCCGTCGTGGGCCATGAGGATGACATTGCGGTTGGAGGTCCAGATGAGGCGGGCGAGCTTCAGGTGATTCTGGGAGCCCGGGGACGCTGGCTGCACAGGAGGAACCTGGTAGGTCTTAATGCAGCGGAGCTGAGGGGCCGAGTTCAGCATCCCAATGCTGCCCAGCAGACTGGTGTTCATCTGAAGAGGACAAGTAAAACATGAAGCTGCAGGTGACACACATTCACTATACACATTCATTATCAATCACACACTACCAATCAAACAATGCTTTAAATACTGACAATCAGTCCATCAGCACCAGAATGTAATGTATGTAACATTACAGCCCAAATTATATTTATATTTTTTCCATGTTTTTTTTTTTTTTCAAATGATCAAAATTCATAAGGCTAACAGTGAGCTCATTGTAAGACACTGAGTCAAAAGTCAAATCATTAGTTTGACTTTACTCAGATCAATCAGGTCTCAAAGGCTCCAGGTACACTGTGTGATTAGTTTGTGGGAATTTGATGAATTGATGATTATGACTGAATAGTTAAAGGCCTTGCGGTGGCGGCTGCATCACCTGTTCTTTAAGCATTGTAACTGATAACAGCTTTTCCAATATTCCAGTGTTCAATTAACTTGTAAAATTTCCCTAGAGTTTCATTTTTTAAACTTCAACTTTCAGTGAAAAAAGTCAGTATGTACCATCTGGGCCTTATTCTTGCTGTGGGTTCAAAGTTTCTACATCACACTTAGGTAAGCTTGATGTTGGTTTACAAAGACAAGTTGTTGTCATTTGAATGTGAAAACAAACTGCATGGACCTCATTCTTCACAGTGATGCTCAACATCAACAACACAACGTGGGAACATTAAGCAAAGGCCATTTTGTTTGAAATGGAATGTTAACAAATTAAATTCATACAGATGCAGTAGCATTAACATCTCTTATTTATTGTAATTACTTCATTATTTGGAAACAACAACAACAAACAATGAAAGACCAGAAGAATTACACCTCAAACTTCCTGTTCCTTTACTGGTACCCCTATGCAAAACTGTTTTTTTTTTTTTTTTTTTTTTTGGACTTGTAGTGAAAATGAGTCACTGAACATTTTGGGAAGACGACTCTGGTGACCAGTTCCTGTTAGCGACGGACCAGCTGAACCCTCTGAGGAAACACCGAGTTCAACCACTGAGGCTGCTGCCGCTGCCTCCTGCGAAGAGGCTGAGCCTGAAACTGCATACAGCAAGAGTATGTGTGGATGTGTGTGTGGGAAACACACACAAGTAGAAACTCTATCTTTTCCTGAGACGACAGGGCCCCTCCCTCACACATACACACACACCGACAGAGCGTCTGCCAGCTCATTACCACAGCAGCCGTCTTGTCGGCGCACTAGCAGTGGTTTATGCTTACAGTAATGCCATTAGTGTGTGTGTGTGTGTGTGTGTGTGTGTGTGTGCGTGTGTGTCGGCAGACAGTCGTGTCAGAGGTCGTAAAGTCCTTTCATTCAAAATAACAGTTCTGGGAAAAAGATATGAAGTGTGCATCTGTCTGTGTGTGTGTGTGTGTGCTTGTGAATTCATTGTTTACCTGTATGACTGGTCACATCACTTTGTTTGATTGCTTGTATATTTTGTTATTCATATTTCTTTTTGTGCTCTGAAACGATTATTATCAGTTTCTAATTTTGTTTTTTGTTAAGTATTAGATAAGCAAGTACATAAATTTGAAGAAAATATAAAAGGGCAATGAAAAGCTTCGAAATGTGTAGAAATAAAATATAATAAATACAATAGTGCAAAAATTTAAAATAAATAACTAATATTTTATGGCTTGTCCATACATGATTCAACTGCTGCTTTATCTTTATGAGATACTGTCGAGGAATCTTTGTTTTGAGATAAAACCTACTTGATGTCTTTATCAAAGATGTTACTGTAAAGTTACTGTAGAAGGGCTTGATGTTTAAAAGAAATATCTTAAATATAAAATCTAACAAGGTTTTTCAGACTTTCAAAAAATATTCACCTCCTCTATGCATTCATTTGAATGTTTGTGTGTGTTTTGTTACTCTATATTATCCTGAAAGCCCTGATGGGGAACAACAGTTCTGTTGGGACCAAAATGCTGGACCTCTAAAGTTTTACCAGCTGTTTGAGACTTAAGACTTTGGTTAGATGTTCAGTTGTGATGGAGCAGGTTAAGAATTTATTATGTCAATGACGGCTCCCAGTTAAGACCGTATGTTTATCTGTATGTGTGTGTGTGTGTGTGTGTGTGTGTGTGTGTGTTTTTGTCATTTACCTGCCAGAAGGAGATGTGGCTGTCAGCGTTGGAGTATGTTGCTAGGTAACGGCCATCAGGGGCGAACGACACTGCTGTGATCGGACCCTTATGACCGTGGATGTTCTACAAAGAGAGACAGACAGAGACAGAGACAGACAGGGAGAGCGAAAGAGAAAGACAGGTTCATTCAGGGTGTTTTGAATCTGTTTTTTTGAATGAAAACTCTCATAAAAACTGGTTCGTCAAAACTTTACACACAGATCTCAGCAGTGAATTACTTAGTGAACAGGATTTCTTGCACATCACCATGTGTTTGCTAGAATACAAAATAAACAAATACATATGTTATTCGGTAACTTCAGATTAAAATGTGCTAAATGTGAAAACAGAAATAAACCCAAATGATTCAGATCAACCATAATGGAGTGCTGAGCTGTAAGAGAGAAATAAATGCAAACAGGAAACCATAAGAGCTGAGGTCTTTGAGGTCTTTAAGGTCCTTTCCACTATGCCAATGACATGAATTTCTGAGGTGTCTGAAAGGCCTGATGGGAAATACACTACAGTGCACAATGTAGTACAAAAGACAGACAGACAGATGGATAGATAGACTTCTTTGTATTGTAGGAATATCTGAAAATATCGTAGTGATTTACAGCATGTTAAACTCAGTATATATTAATGTTAGACAGTCTAATTATAGAGATATTATAGGGGATAATAGTCTGTAGTGCCTGAAACGATAAACTAGGCAAACTATTGCACTGGATTTGTTTTTTATGTGTCAGAACCTGCTGACACTGCTTTTGTGTTTATTATGGAATCCTGTTTATAATATAGCGCATCTCCTGCTGCCTGCATGAAATAACTTCGACATAATCAATAACAAATTACACATTTAGGCTTGTTATTTTATGGGTGTGGAAAATCGGGAAGACATTTAATAAAATTAGACAGTAAGAAGTCTAGAGGACTCTTTGATAATGGAGCGAGTGGTTCTGTCTACAGCTTGAGGTAAGTTGGAGTTTGTCTGGATGCTGATGGATCTCAGAGCTGAACTGAAATTCGACAGACTGAGTTGTGATGAGTCTCCATTCAGTCTCGTCGCCTCCTGCACTCACTGCAGCTGGCCTGTCTGCCAGCACATTTTTGTTTCAGTGATTTTGAAGCATTTGGACCATTTTGACTGATAATAAACAGGTTGGGGACCTAAAAAAAATGGTTCACAGCTGGAACCAAAAAGTGAAAATTTTCTTTGGGAATGAATAGGGGGTGTCAAATTCTACAGGTAGTTGTGCAATGTGCGTCACCCTCTGTTGCTGGTAAACCATGGATTACAAGGATTTTGCTCTAAACTATTGAAAACACTGAATAGTTCTCTTGACAGCATCTAAGTTTTAAGAATCCTTAGAGGAACCAGTTTAAGCACCAGAGCTACTTGATTTTAAAACATCCAATGAGAGTACCTTTTACTTTAGCATCATGCACTCCAAGTTACCCAGAGTGCAAGCTACCCAGCTCCTGTGTTATTCACTGAGGTGAACACTGATTTCTCTGGTTTCCCCTTATGTTTACATTTACTGTCCTGTCTGTGCAACTCTTATAATATTCCAGGGTTGCCATGCCTGTCTTTGCTGTTAGTGGTTATTGACAGATACTATGCCATAAAAAAAGTGTGTTTTTGTTAGAGTGTGCGCTCTCTGTGTGGCCCAAACTTGAACCACAATTTCATCAGTTTATGAGGTGTGAAGCAGTGTTATTGGAGTCCCATGGAACCTTTTCACAAATGAAAAACAGCCAGTTTACACTATCAAACATATTTTATCTCCAGCACCTCCACACGGTCCTCATCACCCTCTGCAGCTGACATCAGAGCAAAACTTCCCCACAACACTACTCTTTCTGCTGAATCCACACTGTAGCAGCAGCTCCAGGTTTATAGCCAAGACTTCAAAACATTCTGTCTTGTGAGATGAAGAACAAATTCAAGTCCTTGTTGAAATTTCATCAAGCTGTCTCAGAAAAACTTGTTTTGCCCCCCAGATTTTCCTTGACAGTAAGTGTTTGGGTTGGAGAGATAATTCCATCAGATGAGGGGCAGCTTCTGGTCCAACAGATGCTGCCGCTCGCCTCCAGAACTCAGGGGACAAAATAAAGCGACGCCCCGCCGTAACGCAATAAACTGTCCCACCAGATGCAGGGTGTGTAACGCAATAAACGGTCCAGAAATCCCCACCCTGCCTCTGCCTGCAACTGGGATTACAAACTCTCACCTCTAGATGAGATTAACACGCGTTGCCTCCGGCATCCAAGCCATGAAATAATAACCCGTCTGTGGCGATTAAAGCAGAGAAAAAATAATAACACAATGAAATGAAAATTTCATCTCTTTAATTCGTTCTCTCCCTCCTTCTTTTAGGAGAAATCCTATTAGATTCCAACATAGTGCTGAGAAAAAAGAAAGAATGTTTGTTTTCTTTCAAGCCCTTCACCCTGTATATCTCTTTTTTCCCCTCTCTCACCTCCAATTAACATTTTTTAACCTCCTTTGCATCTTTCACCTCTGTCACTCTCTTTCCTCCATTAGTTTTTCTTTCGCAAGATCCCAAATCAAATTTCCCATCACTTGTGTCGTTACAGCAAAAAATGATTGAGAGGCCAACAGAGCGAACACAGTTTGCCTGGAAACATTTATTAGCCCAAACCAAACAATATTTAGGCCAATAATACTGAAACAAGACACCATCATTAAGCTTTTAAGATCTAGATCAAATCTGGATTTATTACCATCATTTTGCAGATGCATTCATCAAAAGCAGCCATTTTGGGGTTAAGTGTCTTTCTCAATGACAATTTGACTGGAGGGACTGAAGGTCGACTGACATGTTCTACTTCCTGAGCTACAGATGCTTAAAGTAGCATAAAGTAGAGCCTCTTCTGACATAACTTTCCCCTTTTGTTTTTTTTTGTTTGGCCGTATCTTTAAGTAGAGAGTGCCTCTGATTTGCAATGCAGGGAATCAAATAATGAACAACAGATTCAGATTCTTCAGGACAACAGCTGCTTTGTGTCTAAGGCTCACTTCCAAAAACACTTGCACCCTTCAGTTTTATTAAAGTCCAACTAAAATAACATTTAATCACTCTCCATGATGTTGAAGATAATGTCATCATTGTTTCGAATTTAATTTTGTATTAATTTACTGTTGTTTTTTTGTTTAAATAAAAAGAATAAAGGAATCTCTGGGTGAATATCAGAAAAACCTCTTTCTGTCTTAGCACCTCCAGCTACAAAACAGACAATGAAATTCAATTAAATCACTGTAAAGGTAGGAGGCAGTGTCATGAAATCAAAATATATAAAACTTTAATTTTCCTTTTAGGTTTCTGATTCTTATTTTCTCAAGGTTGAACACAGGACAAGCAATTTTATGGGCAGATACATTTGTTACAGCTGTGCACACGTGAAATGTGGGAAGGAATATATCAGTTGTTTCTTTATAAATAATAGTTTCTATTCCTTTTAAATACTATTTTCCAGTGTATTTATAAATTGATTTGATTGATTTAAGGAATAAATTAAATTTTACTTCATTTCACATTATTATTGTTTATGAATAAATCATTAAATACAATGTAATTAAATTACTGTCTTTAAAAACGTTCTAAATAAAGAAATATAATTGTTGATCATTAAAAGTTCAACCCCTGCAGTATACTATAAAACAGTTCTGGTGGCACACAGTTCAGGTTCCATGCAGTGCCTCCAATTAGTTTGAAAATGAGTCCAATTTTGCATTTGACAGAGGCATGAGAGCTGTCGTCCAATCACAGTGCAGGGCTACAAGAACAGCATGCCACAAGTACATTAAAAATACTCCATCACTGTATATAATTTGAAATTACTACTTTTGATAGAGTTTACAGCATTTGAGAAAGAAATACAAGATCATTTTAATGTTGTAAGACATTCTTAGAGCATAAATAAAACCTAATGAGAAAAAAAGACAAAAAAGGAAAGAAAATACATGTATGCATAAGAAAAGAAAGCAAGCCAGAGAGAGAAAGGCACACAGAGTGGAACTGTTTAATGTGCATCAAATATTGATGCTTTCGTATATATTTTGATCAGTATGTGTGTGTGTGTGTCTGTGTGTATGTGTGTAAGTGTAAGTGTGTGTGCGTGCATGTGTGTCACGGTGGACTGCCTACCAAATCAATCAGCCTATCAGAGAGCAGTGAAGCACACTGAAACCATTTACAGCACTCTGTACTTCAATACACCTGACGCCTGGGGACTTGGCTGTGTGTACACGTGTGTGAGTATGTCTGTGTGTGTATGTATTTGTGTGTAACACAGAAGGTTCACACCAGCTTATATCCATTCCCTAGAACTAAGGCAGTTCTTAAACCCCACCTCTTGGAAATAAATTTATGTAATCCAACAGAGAGAGTTTTTTCATTGAAAAGTTGCATCACTCACAGATCCTGTATTTAATGTTTGAGTGATGTTTCTGCTCTTACCTTTAGGGAGTGCTATAATAAAGCAAACACTTTTGGTTTAAAACTAATGAACTCAACATTGCACAATCAGGCACCTCAGTTAATGTGTTCTTTATACTGGTCATCAAACAAGAATATTACACCACTAGTATGGCCTCTATCCAGCATTAGCATAATGGTGCTAGAGCTGCTGCTGCTGCTGTGTATGTTGATTTAAATAAAAACTCCAAACACCAAACACTGTTTAAAACAAAAATTTCGATAAAGCTACTAATACAAATACTAAAAATTAAAAAAGCATGGATGTGTTAAAGGTCTGATGCAGGTAACTCAGTACAGAACTACACTTACAAAGCTCTGCACTTTCCTCTGAACATGGTGCGTTTTTATGCTTATTTGAATAGGGAATGCTAACAATGCTCACAAAGGGTTAGGGTTAGATAACACACTACTGTAACACTGAACAATTTGTTGGCTTCAGTAGAAATGTTTTCAACTTTCAGACAAAGTGTTATTACAGCGATGCATTACTTTGTGGCAGTGTTATCAATGAGGCACACTTCTGTTGTCACTTATGGTAATTTATTCCTATTATGTAAGTCAAATATGTAAATAAATATCATGATAAGATCAGATCTGCAGTTCACTGACCAATGACCACTCTGATACTAATAATTCTAAGGGAGATTTCTAGATCTGCATTAAGGAGTTCACTTTGTAGCCACCACAAGCCAATACACACACCCTCAAAAATGAAACTAAACATCAGGGAATCCGAGACATCTAATGGAGACAATAAATGCTGTGATTGGTCAGCTGATTTCTGTCAAATTTCTGAAGCTGGAGGTTTTTGACAGTGAAGAAAACATAAAGTAAGTTAAAGAACTGGTGAAAAGTCTTTTCCTTGTTGTGTTGTTGTAGTGAAATTAATCACATCCGTTAATTTCTTTGTAAGAGTATCTATTGGGGGACTGTAGTTAATCCCGTGCATCAAGTATAAATTCAGTTCAAAGAATTCTTCAGCTTATGGCTAGCTACACTGGTTTACTCTTAATGGGATTAACTGTGAGAAGTGGTGACTCTGAGACAGAGCGCCACCTTCAGTTCCACAGCATTCAGTAGTTACAGAAAGGAACAGATGCAGACAGAGAGGAAGATTGGTCAGATTGTTTCCTTGTGTTCAATTAGTAGACTCTGTAGACTCTGTTGGAGAAGCAGAGTAAGCAGCTGGAGGAACACACACACATACACACACACACACACACACACAGACACACACAGCAATGCAGCTGACAAAGAGCTGTTCACGGAGCCTGATCAAAGATGTGGCAGATGGTCATGCAGGGAATAGCTAGCTACGGTTGGACTCACACACACTCCTGTGCACACACACACACATGCACTCACAAAAAAAAAAATCACATACACACAGATTATAAACAAAACTCAACCTCTCATCTCCTTTCTTCTCTTCTCCTCAAACTCTTCCTTCCTTCCTTTCTGGTCTCTAACTTACCTCCTTCATATCTCTTTCTTAATTCAAACAGATCAAACCATTTACTGCACAATTTCTCCAATTCTTTCTCCAAAACTTGATCTACAAACTTTAAACTGGTAACTGATGATGCCACTTTTACCTTTTTCACTAATATATTACATTACATGTCAACAAGAGTTTAAGTAATTCTCCTACATTAATAGCAAATCAAAGTCTCTGGGACACACATCTGCCAATTGATTAAGCAAGTCTCAACTCATAGAGCACTTATAGAAGGAGCAGACTGCTTTAAATTAATTTTCACACTGTCTTTATGCTGCAAATGATTTGAGTTTCCATAGACGTGTCAAAAAAATTTATTTCAGTATTGAGAACTGGTTGAGAACTGGTCTGTACTGGACATATGTTGTAATGAAAACAAAAGGAGAGACTACAGAGGGAAAATGATGTGTAGATTTTGGGAAATGTATCACTGATGAATAAAATACTATTTTGCTTACAAGGATTCAGCATTGAAAACAGATATGGATTTGAAATGGTTCCAAAGTAAAAAGTTCTATTAAAAAACATGCCTTTTAATTTTGCTTCTTTGACTGTAACATAAAACTTATTACGAACTATCATAGCATGCGTTTACCAAAGCATGTCAGTAAAATAGTTTGGTGTAAAATGAGAACGTGAGCCGTTGCTCAGAAACTGGACTGAAACTGTCTGGTATCACATGCACTTTGTTTTGTTTTGAAATCTTGTTTTGAACTTCAGTATAAGTCATTCACTTGCATCTCTGTATCACCCCAGTTTGCTGCTTTTTTCAATATGATTTTTAAAAACTTGCATGCATGACTTCGATTTGTAGTAACCAGACTGTCATGTTGTTTGTTGTCTGTCAGTTGCCAGTTATGAGAAAATGTTACGGCAATAAATTCTGCTAAACATTTAAAAATGATGGGTAACCTGAAAAAAGAGCAGTGACCCCAGTGCCTTTAAACAAGTTGAAATTATAATTTTTTTAACTCAAAACACTCTTTAGTAGCTGCACTGCCTTTCTCTAGCCTGCCTGCCACATACATGGACACAAGTCCTTATTTTAGAGTGCAGATGGGTGGGGGGTGTGATATGCAGCAAAAGGGCCTTGGGTTGGAATGAAACCTGCGCAGGGACAAAGCCTTAGTGCATGGGGTGCACACTCTGCCAGGTGGAGCTATTGGGATGCTCCTATCTCGTGGTTTCTTTCTTGTTTAAATTATTGGCCCACACTCAAAAGCAGAATTCAGTTTATACCAGTAAGAATAAGAATTATCTGAAGCAGAGGTTTGAAAGGCTAAAAGATGTTCAGCTCTTTTAATGAAGTTTACATTTTAAAAAAAAGTGTATACACACACCTCACGAAGTTATTATCTATTAAATGTTAATTAGTGCAAATAACACATAAAGGAAAAGCGTCTCTCATCTTTACCACCGTGCACACAAACAAACATACATACACACACACCCACACACACACACAAAATCAAACTAAATGTTGGGTGAAAAGGGGCTAGTGCTGTTATCAGATATAAATGACCCCCTCCACTAGACTAGACTGCTCAGGTTACTGCAAATCAATACACAGCAAATTACCAAAACACACTCTCACACAAAAATACACACAGACAAAAAGGCAAGGAGCACAGACAAACACTCACACTACACAACCTCACACACTATCAAACATATATGTGTGCAAAGACATAAATGTAATTAACAGAGTCATTGCTTCATCATTAATCAATTACTGAGAGACAAGAAAATAAGTCGAGGCAACAAAACTCCTCTCCCTCTTCCCTCCGTCCTCTCTGATTTCCCCCATTTACACCCCTTATTACTGCTCTCCTCTTGTTTCCTCTCATCTCTTCCTCTCCCCTCCTGTCATTAGAGGTATTACATATTTTTCCACGGACAGGGAGAAAAAAATCTACAATAGATATGAAATAACTGGAAAAACTGAAGGGATGAATAATGTGAAGAAAATTTGATCAGTTATGGAAAGCTTAAAAAAGACATGATGGACTTGAGGAGGAACAGATGGATGAATACAGGAGATGATCAGATCAGTGATAGGTGGAGTGATGAATATATGTGGCACTGACAAAATAATGAGATGGGTGGGTGCATGAATTTTTTTATTTTTCCTTTATGAAAATCCACCTGTCTCACCTGTTTCGTTTATTTTCACTAAAGCATGTTTAAAAACTAGATGCAAAAATCATAGCAAGATTCCGCTCTTTACTCTATGGATAGATTTTAAAATATTTAAAAATCAAATTCTGTTAAAAAATCTTATTCTTTTATTAAGGATACCATTTAAGCTCAAACAAATTCTTATGCATCAGGTCCCCAAGTACCCCTGGAATCATTTTCAAGATATTTTACTGCAGTTTTGCTCTTAAATACTAAATATGCATATAAAACTGGCTTGTAACAAATATGCTTGGCTAGTTGATATTTTTATCTACCAGTCAAAGTTATTTTGGGAATCTGTTTTGGTGCATGTACTGCTGAGGTCCAAAAAAGTCCTTTTCCTCCCCTGCTGAAAATAATTAACATTGAAAACAGGCAGATGATGGATAGATGGATGGATAAATGGATAAAACAAATGATAAGTTTTTCCTTCCTGTTGCACTCAAACACCAGAGCAGTTGTGATGAGCCATGTTCTTACTGTACCTGGCATTTTCCGGTGCGAACATCGTAGAGTGCCACTGAACCCTGACGAGCTCCAACGGCGATACGGTGACTGCGGTCACAGTAACCAACCATGTAGAACCTGAAAAGGTGGACAACCAACACGTTGACACCTTAACATTCAACAGGGCAAATAAAGCACAGAGAGAAGGAGGATCTCAAGAGGCAGTGGATCAATGATCAGACTGTGTTACCGTATTTTAATATAAAACTAAACCACAAGAAACAAGTGCACTACAGTATGTCTATTTAAGTGTAGTTTTTAGAAAATATGAATGCATAAAGATAACCTCCTCTTAAAATGTACATTCACATACTGTGAAGTTTTGGATAGAAAATGCGCTCCACACACAGATTTGAGATGGGTTTTAAAGTTTCACACTGCTTCTAACCCTCTGAATGCCAATGACTTTTTGAGCTTTTTTTCTCCTGTCATATCTTTACACAGCTCAGACTTGTTTTTCTCTGCAAGATTAAAAATGCAACATTACATCACTAAACATACTGCAGCACCTAATGAAATTGTTGTTTTTTTAATCCAAAAAAAAAAGTACACATCACCTGTTATATTAAGGCCAACAACTCTTCCCCAATCCACCCCCACTGACTTTACAAGGAAATGTACAGTTGTAAAGTACTTGTCAAATCAGAAACACTTACTTGCAAATAGCAGGGAAACACTCCTGCAGGCCTTTCTTCTTCACCAGAGAACCTTCAATACAGTACATGATGATATCCATCACCTGAAGAAGACAAGGTGGAGAGGGAGGGGATGAGACATGGGAGATGACAGGAGGATGGACGGAGAAGAGGAGAAAATATAAGGAGGTGACATTTCCAATAGTTTTTGTTTTTAGAATTTTCTTTTTGTATTGTAGCTTTTGACATATTTTCAGAGATGCTGGTAATCATGCAGGACAAACATGCAAGTGGTTTGTCGTTACTAGGATTACATAAATGCATACATCTGATCTGATACATAATAACTTTTACCTCAACCAGCAGATCCACCACATCTCCAGGCATCTTCTCTATCAGGATGTCGATCACTCGTAGTATCTCAGTCTTGGCTCGGGCCAGAGTTGTGGTGTGAACGTTCTGCTGCGACTGAGAGTTCGCCTGAGCTGCATTGTACCGATGAACCTGGGAAAAAATAAAATTCAAATACATATCTGTAATTACTCAAGGAGAGCATACAAAAAAAACTGCAACCAACTATTAAAGAAAGGACAGAGATTTATTAATAAAGAAAAATCACACCTATGTAAAAGGCAATGTTCTCATACTTAAGGTGCACATTAGATGCACGTTAAATTACAAATTAAAGGATTAAAAAACAGTCTCTTGCAGAATGCAGAATTACTGCATCACGTTTGTATACCTCTGTCAACCATTAAACCATGGCAGTTCAGACTCATAAAATATTCTGTATATAGTGAATACTTTGAAGAATTTTAATAAAAAGTTAATAGAATATATAGGGGTTTGGGGTGATCACATGATTATAATAATATCAGTGTATTTACATGTGCTTTTCCAGGGAATAATTTCCATTTATAAAAATGCTGTCTTCACTGAGAAACTATTGACTTGACTAAGACTTGTTTTGTGAGGTTACAGAGACCTTGACCTTTTGGGACGAACAACCTTAAATCTTAATGCCATCAAGGTCAAGATCATACCTAATTTTCTGAAAAAAAAAAAGAACTTTTGACTGATGATTTTTTGAAACAGCTGTTTAAATGTGTGTGGAGATGTTTGAGCAGTTCAGTCTCACCTCTCGTGCGATGGTAGTGATGAAGGCTGGTGGGCGGGCAGTAGCAATAAGAGAGAGGGCGTGGCGGGCCGAGCGTGCAGAATCAGCCGGTGGGTTGAGAGGCAAACCCATGGTGATACTGTGAAGAGACAGTAGTAGAACTTAATTTTTAATTTTATATTTAAAATAGAAACATAGCTGTTTTTGGACGTGTTATTTAGTTTTAGCATCTATTATTTCTGCCTGTCTGCCAGACGCACCTTTTACTGCTCCTTGTACAACCCAAATGGCAATTCACAATACTTAGTAAGACACATTCAGTGTTGGTTTTGGTGTTTTCATGAGATTTGTGGACAATAAGAAATAATATGCATCTTCCTGAGGTTTATCTAAAGAGATTCTAGAGTGATCTAAAGAGGGATAGAGACATTTAAATAGACAATTTTATAGAGAGAGGAAGAAAATGAGATAAAAGAGAGCAGAGTGGCAGAGAGATCGAGCCTTACTAATATATGGAGTGAAGAGATTAGCGGGCAGCTTATAATGTCAAGGCCGAGTCAATGGGAGCCATTCACCAGACGACGGCATAATGGACTCCCACAATGCAACAGGAATTAGACACACACACCCTAACAGCTGGCCACACATCCCTTCGAGTGTGTGTGTATGTGTGTGTGTGTGGGTGCGTGTGTTTAGGAGGGGGGCATCTTGTTAAGAAATGACTCTGGGGAGAGAAAGAGAGAAAAATAGAGGGAGAGGGAGGGAGTGATGGGTGGACGGACGGCCAGGCTGCACAATTCATCTCCTCTGATTACAGATCATAGCTCCAGAACCTGTAATTAATACTGGTAATATATTGGCAATATATCAGCAATATTGAAATGTTTAATTTCATTTGGAGCGTTGGCTGTAATTGGAAACAGTCACGATGTTGATATAAGGCAGCAGGAGTGCAGGGAGCTAATTGTACTGAGAACCACTGAGGTTAATAACCAGCCTTCAGAACATGTAATGAAATAATCTGGATTATTATTGCTATTTTAGAAGAACACACACACACATACACACACACTCACCCACCCACACCCACACACACACAACTTAAACTATCTGTGACCGGTTTAGTAGGTACACCCTCTCAATGTTTAACACTGAGGTCATCTTTAAAGATGGTGTTTTAGTTGGCACAATTATATTAACGGGTGTTTCTAATTTTTTGTACTTAATGTTTACGTTTATGAGGAAGACAGAATGTCAGAAACACATCTGAATATAATGCAGACATGAAAAACACTGCCAATATCTATGTCCACAATGCTAAAACAGAACTATATAAAACAGCATCAGATTAAAAAGAACTTAACATTTTGCATCTCATAAAAGCAAATTTGACGACAAAACAGGTTGTTTTTTTTAGACAAACACTTTTAAGTTGTTTATTTAGCCAGACCAAAAGAGCTAAGGCTGAGGTGATTCCCTGTCTGCAATAAGGAAAACAGAAAAACACACATCAACACACTAAAGATGATAGATCCAGAAGATGCATGATTTTATTTTTTTAATTACTGATGAAGTAAGCACTTAAGGATGGAACTCAATATCGATGAACTCGTTTTAGAATTTACACCTGCACCTACACCTGCACAATCTTTAAGCTGATAAAGCACTCTTGTTAACAAATGGCTGTTTAAACAGGCAAAGTACAGTTTTGTAGAAACATTATCATATATAAGGAATCATGCTTCTGACTAGTAAATTAATTCAGGTCCAACTTTCACTTCATTTGAGCTCTGTTTTCCCCCTTACTCACTTCTGGCTCTTAAGCCACTGAATGTTCCACTTTGTTCACAAGCTGGATGCTAGTTTTGCCTGTCTTCTGCTGGTGCTGAGAAGGTAGTGAGCAGTGGGTTTTAAGAGCTTTGTCATTAAAAACAGCTGTAGAGAGCAAAAACAACACCATGCCAGCAGTAAGAGTGAAGCAAACCAGTAGCAAACCAATAAAGCTGTAGCCATACAGGTTATCAAAGCTCAGTAGGGAAGTCACTGTGGCTGAGACAAGTTGCAGATTCAGATGATATTCTTCTGTATGTTTAACACTACGAGCTACGCTTTCACATTGTCTCACTGTTTTCACATCTAATACATTGTTACTGTAATAAAGATTACTGTCACTTTTAGTTTAGTGTGTCTAACTTCGCTAAAAATGACACACAAACAAAATGAAACAAAGTAACTATCTTAAATTGGAAAAAAAACTAACTGGATTATGAATTAAATTCACAGTATGTAGAGCTAACATGAAACACAATTTCACACACACAAACAAAAATCAGTGTGTGTAAACCTGGCAACATGATTGCATTCACAGCCAGTATCACGCTGACATTATACAGTCGATACTGTGTGTCACACACACACACACAGAGTGAGGATTGGAAGTATTGATTTTTGTGTGTGAGGTAGGAGTGAATAACCTCAGTCACATGATGAGAGTCACTGTTGCAAGAAACCAAATGTGTGTGTATAAGACTGACTTACTGACTGGTTTATTCAATGAGTTGCAGACGGGGTAAGTGGATGGTTTACTGACTGACAGATTTGCAGACTGCAGACTGATTTATTGCTGGACTGCGTTACTGACTACATTCAGAAATGGCTTACTGGCTGTGCTCACTTCTCACTTCTACTCCTTCCAACAGTAGAGTCACATGTGATTTTAGTTTACTGAACCAATTCATTTAAGCTTACTGTCAAATTTCTGGCAAATTCTCCAGTCTGCAGTGTAGTCTCTAATAACTGTCAGATGCGTTCATTTGTGCCTCTTTACCGTCCATGTGCACACTTCCTCTCTTTCTCATTGCCAAGGCATGACCATTTTCCAACCCTGTTTCTTTCTTTTACTTTTTTTTATCAAGATGGTAAAAAGTTCGAAACATTGACGGCAGTGTCCATCCCTGTTGTAAGGTTATTATCAGCTCACACATGTTGACTCTTTATGACAAGCAGGCTTTTTAAGAGAGTTTCTGACAGAGAATCTGAATAGTTTGCACATGCCAGTGTCACCAGGTCAGACTTGAGTCAAACTTCCCACATTTTTTGTTTTATACATTCTCTATATGTTTGCATACTTTGAGCGAAATACGCTTATCAGCATTGGAAAAATAAGCCCAAGGTTCTGAATTAAGAGCTGTAGAATTTTTATAAATGATTACTGCCTGCCAGCCAGACCACAGGAGAAGGAAGAGAGCTGGGATAGGAGCCATTATCCCAGCTTGGACTTAAAATACAGCTAGTTTTAATGACATTATGTTCACAAGATTTGGTAATTTCATTTTTTAACAGCAGAAATGTTTACAGACAAGGTAATAAAGTTGGTCATATTTTGTGCTTTTCTTCCTCACTCTCAGTTGTCCTGGAAGTTAGTGACAGGTGACAAAATGAAACACACCATCACCTTAAATGTTCTCTGAGTTTGAACATTGTTGGAAACATGAGGGATAATCTTAGGTTCCTGGGTTTTTATGTATATGTATTTATTTGCATTAGAGAATGAAAATAACTTTTTTTTTTACTATCCTATTATAAATGTAATTATCTTTGTAAGCCTGTTAGTTCTTTTTGTTCTCTGTTTGACATACTGCAACTTTCATTTCATTGTGCAACCCTGTGTTGTGCAAGGACAAATAAATCACCTTGATACCTTGGATGGTTCAAGGGCTCACTATGGAGCACGTGCCAACTCCATCACCACCTGTACTGCAGCTGCGTGCACACCGTCAGCAACAAATATTGTGTACATCCTCAACCGAGTTATGTTCGTCCTTGCAGGAGTTGTCATTGCTCTTCAAGAATGCTGTTAGCGCTGAGGACAAAATCTAAATCAAACACACAGGAAAGTTGCTGCTGGGGTAAAAAAAAGCAGAAAAGGCAGCATGTTCTCTGCATGTTTGTGCAAACTTTTACAGTGGCTCCATGTCACCATTGTGAAGTATGGGTGTTTTCTGTTTGCTTTCTTTGTCTTTACTCATTTTTGAAAGATGTTGGCGATCTGACTGCTAGTTTGTTTTTGAGAGAGGCAGAGGAGGAAGGGATTTTGTTTAAGTAGTGACCAGGCTCATGTAAAGTAGTTTCAAAAGGTTTCATGGAAAGGCAGTTCTGCAGTGCTCTTTAACAAAGAAAGAACAGTTAACCAGATGTGCATTTCCTTACCACTTCATCTTCATCAATCAAGTCTGTTCTCTTGCAAAACCAAAACATATTGTTTGAAAACATTTCAGATTAAGCTTTAATTTTTCCTATTATCACATTCTGAAGACATTTTGTTTTCATGCAGAAATTATCAGCTGAACTCTGTAAAGTGGATTCATTCAAAGATCTGGACTCAGGATAATCACAGACTGTTTCATGGCTGATTTGATGAAAAGTTTAGTGGCAGAATTGTTTTTTTTTTTTCAGTAACTGACTGGTTCGTTTAACAGCTAGTTGGAACACTGACACACCAGCTCCCTAGCTGATTAATTAAACAACTGGTTAACTGATTTACTGCTGGCTGACAGCTCACAGACCTTCTGCACATGCTCAGTACTGGTTGATGTTTATCAGCTTCTTTCTACTAAATTTACCTGTTACTGTCTACCAAACACCATATATTGTATATCAAGTCAACTCTTATGGTCACTGAGATCCACCTGACACACAAGGATCAAAGCAGATATCACTAGTTTTTTCAGAAGTGACCTGCAGATTTCTGATCATACTTTTTATCCTATGATGTACATGAGTCACCAGTCATGGTGGTAACAAAATGTACTTGGGTATGCATGACATCCCCACACAAACACATAAAAAGACACAGGTTATCTAAACATTGATTCCTCTCTGCATGACAAATGCAATATTTCACAAACAAACACAGACCCAAAAACAACGGTGGAAAGAGATGTCTTTATCCCTGCATGACAAATATTATATTTTTCTTTTTTTGCACAAACATATTAAACCATGCATTCATCTCTGCGGTGGTGACTACCAACAAATCACTCTCTTATTCAGTGAGAGCAGAGAGGAAAACATCAACAGATCAGCAAAAGGCATTTAAATTCAAGTTCACTGTAGGACATTTGATAAGATAACACTCAAGAATCAAATTTACTGATCAAATTAGAAGTTTTTGAAAGTTTCAGAGGCCCTTTTCAACAATTCCACAGTTTTCTTTCACACATGTGATACCATGTTTTCCTTTTTTTCGTTAAAACAAAAATAGACATTAAGTCATTTTTAGCTTTTATTTTTAAACACGTCGAATTTACAAAATACTAAAGTAAAATGCCTAAACTTTGGTAAGTGGTGAGAAAGAGGAGTTAGAGATCCCATTGACAAAAAAAAACATACCCCAGGAAAACATGATTTTGTATATGACAAAATTCAAGAAATACAAAATTAAGAAAAAGAGTTTAAGTTTTTTGCATCAGCATAATGACAGTTTTGACAGCATGGTGAGAGTGAGATGAGAAGACAGATGATCTCATTCTAACCCTAACCCTGTATATTGAGAACAGAACTTGAGTCAGGGCACAGTTGGTGTATCTTAGCATAGAGACTGGAAGCCAGAGGAAAGAGCCAATCTGGCTATACTAAAGGGTAAGAGAATCTGCCAGCCAACACCAACTACATTAAGTGATTCACCAGCGCATCTTATTTGTTTCATAATGTGATGATAATAAGCTGAAACATGTGCTGAGCAGGAAATGATACATAATGCTTCAAGTCTGACACAGTCACTTTTCCGTTGTGACCTTTAAGTAAAAAAGTGACTCAGGGGACCTCATTACAGGAATGTCTTACACATAAAGTCCTCTTATCTCAGTTTAGAATAACATTTAGGATAACATTTAGGGTAACATATGAGATTAATGGCTGCATTTAGAAAAAAGTTCTTTCCTCTTAGAACAGAAGAATTAGTTGTTAAAAAACTGAACTAACTAAAGAATTTCCTAACTTATGCACAGACTCTGTCTTAAATTTAAAATATCTGTCAAAAATGGCAACACTACTGTTGTTTGGTCTAAATGGAAATGACAATTTTGATGGGAACAATATGAACACTGAAATATTACTTTTGAAAGGCTACTCATACTGTTAGGGGAAACTAATACTGATGTTAGCCTGTTGAAGAAGTTAACACTAATGTTCGCATATTGGAAAAGCTAACACTTGTTAGCCTATTTGTCAAGCTAACAGCGATGCTAACCAGTTAAATCTAAATTACCCTGATCGTGTCTCAATGAGAATACAGCATATCCTCTCCTCTATTCTCCATAATTACTGTCTGATATTTATCATAGCTTTAACTGAACACTTGCCTTTTTATCCATTATAGCATGTTAGCTAGCCAGTGAAAACTGAGGTGAGACAGCCACTATCATGGCAATGGGCAGTTGCTTTTCAGCCTAAACTCGGATTAGGGCAATGACAGCGAAAGTACCATCTGGATCAAGTTCACAGTTATAGTTATAATTTCTTAGGTTAAGATAAAAAAAATCTGTGATAGAATAGGACACAGCCATGAGTTATGGGCCTGTTTCAGAAATTTTGTTAGAGGAAGATGGGACATTTCCTAATTTTAAAATTTACAGTCAGATAGGACAAGCAGTATGGGACTATTTTTATCCAAAGTATATGTTCCTATGTTGCAGTGTAACACACACACACTCACATCATGCTGGCTGGTAAAGGTGATGTACTCACTTTTTTGGCGTGTGTGTTTCTTTCTGAAAGTATAAAATGTGTGTCTTCAACACCAGGAGCTTTTTCAATTCCCTGCCTATTGAAAAAGGATTATCACACACACACAAACAGCTCTGCACGGAGTGTATTGACGACTGGTTGGGTGTATCAGGGACAAAGAGCTTCACTGCAAGTCAGCTGCATGGAAATACACCCTTGCTTGCCTGTGTGAGTGTGTGTGTGCGTGCCTGTGTGAGTGTGCGTGTGTGTTTGTCTACTCCCTTCAGTGATAAATTCAATTTTTTTCACTCTCTCTTTTTCCATTTTTCAACAGTACATGCTAACTAGTAAAGGAACATAGAAGCAGACACTGTTTATGTGTTTGTGTTAGTGTGTGCATGTGTGTGCATTTGTTATTATCTCCCTGTGTATTCTAATGTACTGATTTGATTATTATGTCTCATTGATCAGCCCTTGTGCTGTTTACTTTAGCAACACCAGGAGGCAACAATACACACCCACAGACATCACATATTAATTAAACATGATTACAAAACTGTCTGTTTGAGTGTGTATGTGTGTGTGTAAGCAAAGTAAAAAAATACATTAAAACTGGTGCAAATGCATCTTAGCCTCAATATGTGCTGTCTAGATTGATGTTGAATTCTTCCTATTAACTGTGTGTGAGTTGGTTATGTAAATTTTGTTGTTCTTTAATTTTTGTCTTTTGATTACAGGTAGTTACTCTTTTCTGACAACTGTCTTAGCATTATAATTAACTTAATTTACAGTCATAAGTAAATCACTTAAAATAAAAATAAACATTTTTTCCCATTGGATTTAACCATCATACTATTTCAACACTAATTATTTATTTTACCATTGCTACAATTTTCATTTTTAGTAACAGCTTTGTATATCAGGTACATTACACAACCCATTCATACTCTGCTTGATGCTCAGAGCAATTGTTATTTTTATTATTACTATTATTATTGCTAGCATTATCATTATTGGTATTGT
>JAPZDV010000011.1:2718419-2722162 GCA_029814665.1 Acanthurus lineatus | reverse complement strand
GTGTGTGTGTGTGTGTGTGTGTGTGTGTATCTAGTGAGTCCACACAGGTGAGCTGACCACTGCGGACAGGTCCGACTAAGTAGCATCACGCTCCACAGCCTATCATTGGGAGTACAGACTCTGTCGCTGGGCGGACACCCCCAGGGGCGACCAATCAGAGGTCGGGAGCAGCGGGACGGAAGAGCAGCTCTGCTTAGTGCAGGTTTGATGCCCGCCAAGGTCCAACGCTGCAGGCACAGCGTGGCACAGCTGGGTTCAATGAGTGTGTGTGTGTATGTGAGTGTGTTTGGAAGTGAGTGCCAAGCTCCTTAAGGTGTCAAGCTTGGTAGGTAAAAATCAATCCCATCTCTCTCCTCACCTCTAATCCAACACTGAAGTTTCTACTTTATCAGTTGTGCAGCTCTGAGTTTGGAAAAACCATGATTCTGGAACAAAACAGGAACCACTGAACATTTCGAAATCTGTCTGAAGGTGAGAGGTTGTCAATTACGATTGGTTGAAGGGGTGGGTTGAGTCACCTCGCAGCAAGGACAACTACAACACACAGCAACCACTGTTCCACAACCAACTCTAAGGTACAGCTGTGCTTTGAGCCAATTGCTAATGGTAGTACACTGACATGCTCACAATGACCAATGACATGGTAATGTGCTGATGTCAAGAGAGTCATGTTAAACATGTTTTGCATCTGACTTTAGCATGTTAGCAAGTTAGCATGGTAACACTACATAAAGCTACAAACGGCTGACGGGAAATGTCTTTTTGTTTGAACAAGGCTCAACAAGGCTCGACAATGGGTCTAAAGATCACCAAAGTAATTAAGATATATTTGCTGGGGACAGTGAATGTGAGTGCTAATCTTCATGGCAAGCCATTCAACAGTCACTGAGCTATTTCAATCTCAGTCCAAACCATCAACCTCATCTAGGTGCTGGAGGGAAGATCTGGTGAATGGAGAATTCCGTAGGATTCTCACTGTGGCAAGCATAGATGGAAAGCCATCCAATAACTGTAAAAATATTTCAGTCTAGAACCAAAATGATGGACCACCTGAACACTACCATCCCTACAGACTGACACAAAGAACTACAGGATTACTTGCTGGACAAACCAAGACATCAAGGCTCTCATTACCATTTGGGAAGAGGAGGACATTAAGAGGGTGCTGATGTCAGTGGTTAGCACGCTAAACATTTCAGGATGTCTCACTACATAGAACTGTATTTCAAAGTATATAAACCAGCATGCTTTTCTGGCAATTCTGACTCACAGTCCTGTGTGCAATAGTAAATGTGGCCAAGAACTGGTTGTAATACATTTGTTTTTGTCAAGAATATATATCAAAAAGTAAATATAGCACATAGTGTTATCTCTGTACTTACATGTGTGTCTGGCCAGGGAGTAGTTGGATGACCCTCCACTTGTCAGTCCGAAGCCCTCAGGTGCCTGTCCTCCAGCCCGAGACCGCGCTGAACCCTTCGGAGGCTCAATCTCAGCTCCAAACTCAGCCCCAATGACTCCCAGCAGCACAATGGCGGTGGCTTGTTTACGACGCTCTTCGTATGAGTTGGAGATCTTCTTGGCGTTTGGTGGAAGGTTGGACAGACAGCCTGGCAGAGACACAGAGAGAAAAATGAATACTAAATGTCTTGTGCTGGTTCCCCTTGATGAAAATGTGTTCATGGTTGCCTTCAGACAAGACATCACATAATTAGTTTGTTCCTTACTTATTTCTATACTGAACCCACAATCACAGGATGACAGATACATGTTGACTAGGCCAAACATATTCAATATTAAAGACTGAGAAGCAGTGAACGCTCTGTAAAAGCTGGTAAAAAGACCTTGAGAATGATTTATTTACTTTTTTATTTATCATTACTTTCTTGTGCATTTCATAGTTGAAATAATTTGTAAAATTAAATGAAATGAACCCCTTTTTTGGAAGGTTACTAAGAACATTGCAGTTTATTTAAAAAAATTTGGAGATAATTTATATTTGTTCATTTCTAACTGTGAGGGAAATTTTTATTTCATTTTTATTTCCTTTTTTATAGTAAAAGGTGAAGCAAAAGGGAAAAAAAGGAAAAAAAAAGCCAGCAGGCCTGTGAGTCTCCCGTGAGCCGATAACAACTGAATAGGCACACTTCTATTGTCCCGGTATTAACCATTACTTAGACACACGCACACAAGCAGGCACACGTCTCATTGTGCTGCTGAAAGCCTTTAGTCACAGTGCAAACACACACACACAGTCATGTTCACAGACCTCTAGAAGGATTTTGGACACGTGCAACTGGAAACCCTTTTGTTAAGTGTATGTGAGTCAGTTTGTGTGTATCTGTGTGTGTATGTGTGCGCGTGTGCATGTGTGTGGGCGTGTCCATCTATTGTGTTCACCAAGGCGACCCGAAAATAACCTCTTTTGTGTTTGTATGTGTAACAGGGTCTACACAGTGGGGAACCTCTGCAGCCCGAAGAGAAATACAAGAGTGTGTGTGACCAGTGTGTGTGTGTGTGTGCGCCTCTGTATGAGTATCACAGTGGGAGATGAGAGCTCCTCACAGACCTTAGATCAAAGGCCCAATGAGGACTACATAAAAAACTGTATGTGTATATAACATTAGAACACGCAAACATGAACAAACATAGACAAAACTACACACCTACACCTACTCACCACCTCCATCCTCTGATTTCTTTTTCTTATTTTCTCTCTCTTTGGATGAGCGAGCACAGCATTATTATGGATTTCTATCATGGGGGAACAACTACTTGCCAACCAAACACACATACATACACAAATTTGTGCATTTATTAGAAAAATGCACTGACCTTCATTCATTGTGGACAGCCTTTCCAAACCCCAACCAATTCATGCATAACCTTAACCTAACCACATTCAACATCTTATCTCTAACCTCAAGGCCTGAATATACTCCCACATATGTACACTGACATCCCAGACGTGTTGTAGTTCGGTTTACCTGCTCGAATCTTTTTATGGATGCATTTCAGTGCAGTAGATTAGTATCTTAAGCATGTAGTGGCCTTAAGGACAAGTCTGCACAGTTACAACAAAAGGAGGTTCACAAATGTCTCTGCAGAGCCTTGACATTCATGTACTGATAAAAAAAAAATTATGTTACATGGACCTAAGTAGACACTGGTGCACCTGAGGGCACAGAAGGTATAATTTAGCCTTAACTAGGAGCTCAGAAACGAGGCTTTGTCTCATAGGGTTTTTTCCAATAGGTTCTTGTCCTCCTGAGGACCACAGGTAGCAACAAAAGCAGCAGTTATTCCAGGAAAGGTTCCCAATAGGTAGGCAAAACACACATACCCATACACACATAAACACAGATACACACATTTTCTCTCAGTGTGAAGAGTAAGGAATGAGCGAGTGCACTGGGTGTGATGACTAGAAAGAGTTGTATACAACTGTGTGTACTTCATGTCGACCTTGATGGAGTTTTCTTTTAATCTTGGATTTGTTAACAAAACATAAAAATTGAATGGCTCAGTATAAAGGCAGGCTGTGAAAACAGCTTGAGGAAAGTTGCAGACATGAGTCTATACTGATGTTTTATTGCGCAGCTGGTGCGATATAATTAATTCTGAAAAACAGTATGGTTGTGGAGGCACACAGCCTCACCTGGAATATATAAAACGTTTTGTGACTTGGCTTCATGAGCATCACTAGAAACTAAAAGAGAAAAAGATAGACCTTGACTGGTACA
>JAPZDV010000011.1:2700919-2713419 GCA_029814665.1 Acanthurus lineatus | reverse complement strand
TTTCTGTCCTAATACCATTTGATTTTTTTCTGTCTTTCACTTATTGTTCAGATTAGGATTTTATTTTTTGTATTTAGAGCCTGTAACTGCTTTTGCAGTCTGTTTTAAAAAGTGGCCCATTTATCAAGTTTGTTGTTTCTGCGCTTACCTCTGTATAGGTGTACAACCATGATATTAGAAACAGCCAGCAAGCTCATTTGTATAGTAAGTTTCATATAAATTTACCATAAACCAATGGAAGAGCCATCTGGAGCAGTATCTGAAGTATCTTAGTTTACATCACTGGGCATCTTATCACTATTCAGCTGACTTTATGTGATGTCCCTTTAGGATTATGCAGTGCCTTCAGCCCGCCGTAACTGTTGCATACACTCAAAACTAAAGATGGTCAATATAAAATTTAAATTTTAAATTCAAAGAAAAACATTGACTTACACACAAACTGAGATATAGACTCTTTCTCCCTCTCCCTCTCTCACACACACACACACACATTCACAGTCACAGTCACATTTTCTTAGAATTTAGCACTCAGAATTTAAACACTTTTTGCTTAGTCATTTATTGTTTTAGTTTTGACTTGATTTCCTTAGATATAAGTATGACCTTTCATACTTTCTTTTTTTCCATGTTGGATAAATGTAAAATAAATAAATGTTAAATAAAATAAACCACATAGTGAATAGATGTCGTCTTTTTCTTTAATGCAAGTTAAACATTACACTGCCAGTGGTTTGGGATAGTTGAGCAGTCAGCAAGCTTGTTTTAAACCAATTAGCCAAAACCAAGTCTTGGACAGTGACCCAGAAATCTGAACCGAGTCAGTCAGTAAACCAGTTACAAATATCTGTCTCCACGATTCTCCATTTACACCTATGTTGTGAGCATGAGCAGGCTGCTACATCACACACTCATACACACACACACACTCACACAACCCCAAGGCCAGTGCTTTATCTTTGTGACACATTCATAAACCCTGACACTCACATACACACGGACAATCACACACACTTCGCCCATCCCCCTTTCATGTGCACATTATCACACCGTCCACTCAACCATAAGACAGGTGTGTACGTGTGTTTGTGAGAGAGAAAGTAAATGTCATTTTATCAAATGTTTATGTTAAAGAAGAGGAGGTCCTAGTGGCATCTAAAGCAGTGAATGAATGCCATCTTTTTCTTTATGTCAGTACCATATAGCACATTGTTATCATATCCAGGAGTTTTTTTAATCTGTATGTCCACAAGCTTCACAAATGATTTGTATATAAATAAACTGAGGAGAGTGTCAGTGATCCAGCTGAACCATATTAATGGGACATTCGAATACTTTACACTGTAAAGTAGCAAAATATATTTCAGTGCAGCATAAAATGAGTTCAAGTTTGCTATTATTCTGTCTTTATATCAGAAGTAATCATGCTGTGTTGTAATTTTTCACCATATTTCCTGCCATATTGTATGATTTTGTATCCAACTTCCGTTTGAGATTGGAAGTACCATTGTTTTCTATTGTCGTCAACCAACAGCAGATCAATACTGTGCAGCTAACCAGGGGCCTGTTTCGGAAAGCAAGTTCAATGAAAACTCTGAATCTGTTAACCCTAAAATGAAAGAAACTCTGGGTTTCCCATTTCAGCAAGTGAGGTTAAAGACAAATATAAGAAAATCTAAAACAGTCTGGTAGGTCCAGAAAATTCCATCACTTTACTGTAATGCAGCAAGATGCCATAACAAGATTACAGTGACATCTAATATCAATACAATATCTAGTCTCATGTGAGATGTTCCAATACCATTTTTTATTTACTGATAATGCAGATACCTACATATTGTGAATCAGCTGAGTACCAATTTGTCACTAGTACATTTAAAATATATTCATTGCATTGATATTATTTTTTAACAGCTTATACTATTCACCTCGTATGGGTGTCATGTCGTGGATGCACCTAAGTTTTATAAGTTTCTTGCTGATTATGGATATTTCTGAATTGTGCAGTAAACATCTGTTAAGTTGCATAAAGGTGCATGAGATGCTGCACAGGAAGTACCATGCTCTCAGTCTCCAATGAATAATTATTATGCTATCAGTATACTTATTTACTGACCAATACCACATCCATTATTTCAGGCAATGTCAGAGGTCAATGCCAGTACTCCAGTATTGGAACAATCCTGTTTTCAGATCAGTACATCAATATAATATCAATGTAATGTGTACACCTAAGCCTAACCTAAGAGTGATTAATACTACCTGTTTGAATGAAAGTTATACAGGCAACTATATGTGGTTTATAACCTAAGGAAGTTGCAATATCACACCTTATATATTACACTGTATATTATGTTGTCATAACAAACAATACTTTACCATGATAAAATGCACCACAGTATACTACACCACACAATACCTTTCTGTCCTGTTCTGTTGTCATTATATAATGCTGTTTTTGTCCAAGAACCACCAGAAAAACATTCCTGTACATTAATAATATTTGGTCAATAACTTCACTGTTTTGTCTGTAATAGAATAATATTCCTATACACCAGCTGGGTCCCTCGCGGTGTCAAACAGAGGAGACACAATCATCAGAAACAATCAGAATGTTTGGAGTCACAGCTCTGACCATTTATCTCGCCATAAGTTCAATCTGTGTTGAGGAGAAATGTGATCTGACCCAAATGACCTCCAGGCTTAGATATTGGATTAGCAGCAGAGGCTAGCGTTTCAGCTAACCAAATCACCACTGGGCTAATGACACCCAGAGGTGAGGGTCAGCCTGACTTCTGACCCCTGACCTCTATCCGTACTACTGTGGACCCCTCACAAGGGCAATGCTTCCCTTCCTTTCTACCAACTAAAAAAATGAGGAACTGCTTCATAATAGAAAATAATGCTATTGCAATTATCCATCTGAGGTTCATTTTAAATGTTTTTGGATTGAATGAATATGCAGAAAACGTCTGTAGGACCCTGAACCCTAAGGAGACAAAGAAAATATGTGTGTGTGTTTGTGTGTGAGGGGGGGTGGTGCAGCAGGGCCCTTTGACTCTCCTGGGGTCAGCTCCTCCATCAGAGCCAGAGATGAGACACTCTTTCAGTGTGGAACAAATTATTGTGCCACGTGTGTGTGACCAGGATTAAATACAGCTGCACATATTTTGAGTTGAATTGTTAAGTATGTTGCAGTTACCAGTGTTACTATGGCCTGACAAATGGCCCAAAAGGCAAGAGATTATTACAAACTACAAAAAACACTAAGACATCTATCTGCCTGGGATACAGATCAGAGGAAAGGAGCAAATCCCCACATGAGGAGCTTGAACCTGAGAATATCTGACATTATGCTTTTTTAATTTACTTAATTATTTTATAATTTGCAAATTAACTGTTGTGTTTAATTTTTATATAAGAAATTTTTTATTTGTTTCAGCACTTGGAAGATTGAATTAATACAGCTTTAATTCTTAACAGAATTCTCTGACATTTGATACGAACAAGAAAGAGATACACATCCCTGTTTCTTGGACATAGAAAACTTTTCTTATTTTTCTTAATCTAAAAAAGGGTAGTTAAGATAGAGGTTTATGTCCTTTAAAATGCTAAATACTTGACTTGAAAGAAGACCTGTAAAACAGTTTTTGTATGAAAGTTGCTTACATGAATAAGGCAGAACTGCTCATCATTTTTTAAATTTGTATTAAGTTGGGCAAATGTCAGACAGTAAAGTGGGTGACTCAAATTTCCCTAACCAATCCCTAAAAACCAATGTATCTGGATGTACTGGACCAGTGTAGCTCCAGTTGTTGAGTGACATTAGGTGACCTGGATGGTGCTTGGTTTTGTCTCATCTGTTCAACATGGCAGTCCAATTACAAACATTCTTCTATTACAGCTAAATAGTACACTAATATATGTTTTTAAAAACATCAGAGGGGAGAATTATGCATATATTAACATAATCTTATTTCGTATATTATCTGCATTACCTAGCTTTCATTTTGGTTTTGGCATGGAAGTTACTATTTTCTCTAGGATCAACAAAACACAACTGATCCTGTGTCTCAAATTATGCTGTTGCTGCCCCAGTAAAACAAAACTGACAGCTGACTAAAAAAACTGTACAGCTTCGGAACACTTAACAAGTCAACAACATGACAACAGCGTTAGTCCAGCAAATGGCACTGATTCGCTAATCTGTAGTTCCCACAGCATGTATTGGACTATGTTGTTTTTGGGACAATACACAGCTGTTACACGTCATACTGCCTCTCTGTAGAATCAGTAAAATGAATTTGTGGAGGGGGGTGGATTCAAAGATTTGGACACAAGCAAACATGAGCAAACATGCAAAACCATCTCCAACAGCATTACAAAAGTACAGTGCTTAAGCATCCTCTCAACATTCTTTTACAGGTGTATCAGCTGCAGTTGTCCAGGACATATCCAAGACCACGGCAATATCTCTCACCATCAAAGGATTCATTTAAAGGGTTAAAAGGCTTCTTTACTGAATGAAACTTTGAATCACAGCAACGGTGCTAGATGGAATGATAACGTTTGTTTGAAAGACAAAAATTTTGCTCTGTTTTCACTTTGTTGTGTATGTGTACTTAATATAACAATGTAAGAGTATTACACAAATACTCAACTAAAGTCAGCTCCCATGTACTGTTATACAAAGAACTGTCCTAGCTTGTTTTTCTAAAGTATTTCTAACCTTTCTTAAAATTATTAAAAGATGACTGTTTTACTTCATTTAATGTATAACACTGACGCTTTCACGTATTCACTAGACATATTATTTACTCTACTTTGCTGATGCTTTAGCAGCATGTTTTCCATTAAATTGGCATACCAATAGAGACTCAATTAACTACATTGAATTGTGTGTTTGTGTATGTGTGTATCTGCGTCTGAGCTAGAGAGATTGAGAGAGGGTAGTAAAAATGTGTTTTTGTGTGTGTGTGTGTGTGAGTTTGCGTGTTTTTGTGTGTGAGGGAGGGTGCTGTGGATCCTAATGACATCCCCTGACACTGCTAGGGACATAATTACGGCAGGAGTGTACACACACGCACGTACACACACAGATTTGTGTTTGAAGTGTGCGTTTGACATGTGTATGTACATGTGTGTACGGGTGTGCATGTGCATGTCTGTGTGTGTCAATGTGTGTGTTTGCCTGTGTGCAAGCGGGTGTATGTGCGTGTTTGTGTCAGTTCTGGTCTATGAGGTTTTGCAGCTGTGGCACAAAGCAAAAACTGTTGTCACCTGTGCACCCTGAACTCTGCGTGTATCTTTCTGTCTGTCTGTGTGCGTGTGTGTGTGTGCGTGTGTGTGTGTGTGTATCTGTGTGTTTGACAGGGGAGACAGTAGACTGAGGTGATGAGTCTATTGCCGTGGTAACAGCCTGCAGCCAAGTGATTCTGTGGCTGTCGACATCCCTGTCTTTTTTCTGATGTCTCCTCTTCTCAGCTCCTCCTCTTTTGTTTTTTCTTTTCTCTTCTTCTGTCCCTCCTAGATTCAACTTTTCTATTTTCCCATTCCTCTCCTATTTTTGCCAGTTTTCTCCTTTGTATTTCAACCCTCTTTTCTGCTGTTTTCCTCTAATTCCACCATTATTTTTAACTTTCCTCCCATCTTTTTTCTTTGTGTTTAGAGGAAAAAAGCCATCGTTAACTCTGCCAATATAGATACTATATAGCACGAGTTTTTTAATATGAAACATTTTAAAAAACAGAACCTATTCTTTAAATCCTTCTGTCGCAAATTCATCTGCATTGCTAAAGAAAAAGAAAAAAAGAACTTTTTCTTTAAATGATGAATAATCTCTAATATTTGTGAACTTTACTTAAAAATTGTTCTAAAGAAAATGGGCTTCTGTTTGGCAAATTAAAAATGTGTCCAGTGTGACATTCTGCAGCTGTTTCTTATCACTGCAAATTGATTAACTTCAGGAATCGTTAAAAGAAAGCCTGAAGATGTTGCCAGAAGTCTTCAGAAAGACAGAGAATAAAAATACTGCTTGCTGTAGCCTTGACTTAGCTGTTATGGGTCTTCACTCTACAACTCACATGATAATAGGTCATTATAAGATGGTTTTGGTGACTGAATACAAATAAGAACTAAAAAAATTCCAAAAAGATATAGTGTTACTGTGACCAAGATTGGCTACCAAGGCTACTTCAAAACATAAGTTTCCCTTGTTTAGCCAGCTGAACACTGTAAATGTTAATAAGCAGCATTAGGAATGTAATTTTTTGGGGGCCTTAGCAGCATGCTAAAAAGAAAGTTGACATTTAACTGTGATGGACATCAGTGACTTTAAATTTTGTGCTTTATTAGGTACAAACATCAATGATTACCTGAGCATCCCCTGAGTTTCAGGTAGGCTAACTAAATCCAGCAAAGGAACAACGGGCTCAATTATTAATGCTAAAATCAAGATAAAATCAAATGCAGATAATAAAAATCAAGTATTGAATTCCTAAAATTCTAACTTTTAAATGGCAGCCTTAGCTTAGATTTAGCTGAAATCTCACAAAGGATCAGCTGTATCTCCACGACCCATACTACAAGTTTTTTCCTTATTTAATTTTTTAAAAAATGGATTTAATTAAGAAATGCTCACTATGGCTAGAGGAAGGAAAAATGGAGGAGAAAGATGGTTAAAAGGAGGAGTAGAAAAGTTTGAAAACTCAATGAGTTTTTCCTCCACAGCAGATAAGACCCTGCTAACAGATTTAATACTGCAGAGACTGAATGAAAAAACACTGGTGTCAATAGGAGAAAAATGAGCTGTGAGAAATGATAAATTGTCAGACACATCTGCGATATTGACTGGTTTGAGAGGAGGATGGAAAGAGGAGGAAGGGCAGAGGGTGAAGAGAAAGAGAGAGAGAGAGCAATGCTGTTTTTTTTAAGAATTTATCCATTTAAAGAATTAAAAAAAATTTTTGACATTTTTTTTTCAGTGATTTCTGAATTGGCTACAGTCATTAGTCGATGATGATAAGCTGCTGCAGGACGAAGTAGAGAAGCAGAGTCTGCAGACACAAAGCTGGAGGAACAATGAGGACACACTCAAAAGAAACACACACAAAGGAAAAATAATGAAGGGACAGTACCAATAATCACTAGAACTGTCTGTCTGTCTGCCTTTCTGTCCATTAATCTGTCTGTTTGTCACAGGTTAACTTCCAGGGATATGTGACAAAAATAAATGGATTGGAAAAGTGTGTGTGTGTGTATATATGTGTGAGTTTTCCACCTGTATTGCAGGTGTCAGTCATTTCATAGGGAGAAATGTTTCTCACCTCGTTTGTAAGTGTGTGAGATTGTGCGTGAGTGCATGTGTGTTAAAGAGAGAGCACACGCACAGGCAAGAAAGAGAGAGAGAGAGAGAAAGAGAGAGAGCAAGAGCGAGTAAGAGAGAGAGAGAGAAAGAGAGAGAGAGAGAAGGAGCGAGAGAGAGCGAGAGAGAGAGAGAGAGAGAGAGAGAGAGAGAGAGAGAGTGTATGTGTGCACTGTGCACACTGAACACCAAACTGCTTTTAACACCATGCAGGTGTCAGTACACTGGCATTACACATGGGCTGTGTGACACTGATTAGAAAACACACAAGCACCAACAGACCCATGCACACACATACAAACACACACTATGATTAAACATATTCAGAGTCACCAGAGCAGGACTCCTATATTCAGTGGCACATAAATGATAAATGAGTTTTTAATGCTCTTTATATCAAACCAGATGAGGCTCCACAGGTCACCAGGGGACAAATTCCCTTATTTTTGTCTGACTCAAACCCCCTCAAACATTTCCTAGTAACTTCTAGATACAATGTGAACAGTAAAAGTTGCTTTCAGACATAAATGACATGATTATTTTTGATCTCTGATGAGAGAATTGACTGAAAACATTTTTGCCTTTTGAGATGATCATTATTTTGTATTCATAAATCATAAATTCCAGATTAAATTGGGCCGACAATTATAGCAGATAACATGTTAAGCCCCAATCAGTCAGAGAGTGCTATCTGTCAGAAATTTACATTATGTACATAGATGATTGGTAAAATGCCTTGAATTTCTTTGTCTGTTCAACCATTTACAGAATAAACCTTATCTCTTTTGTTTTAGCGTGTTTACAGCTGTGCATGACAGAGCCTTCTGTGCTCCTATGGGTGAACAGAACACGCTGCCAAAGTTGAACTAGCTAAACCATCCTTAAATTAAACTAATCTGAAGGGTCAGTTATTCTGTTGGAATATTGTCAGGTGTCCCAGATGCTGCATCGACAGCATCGACTACAACCTATAACACAGACTACGACCTATGACTACGATCTATAACACAGGAATTCCAACCATCATTGTTTGGTTTGGCATTAAACCGTCATTCCCGAAATCTGGGCCATTACCAGGCTGATAACTGTGTGGTCAGATGCTAGCATTCTGAACTACAGTCCACTGGAACAAGATGCTTAGTATGGATAATATGTGACTGGACCAGAAATCCATTAGCAAAATCCTCAGCTGGCCAGATGTTCCTCCCTGTCACCCAGCATCCAGGTGTCTGTGTCATTTCCCATGTGAGCTCTGAATTCCCAAAGTCCCCAGGCAGAGCTCTTTTATGGGACAAATAGTGAATACTCCCATCCACTGTTCAATGAATGGGCACAGAAGCAGTCAGAGGCAACTCCCACCCCTCCACTTTGCAAGACTAATATGAAAGTAAGAAGAATGACACCAATCAACAACTGGTGTGTCTATGCAATTTTGGAAAGTTTGTACTGACCAGCAGAGAAACAACATACTGCAGGGCAGCACCCCCACCCCAAGCGGCAGAAAGATATTTGCTGTATTTTCTCTTTGGTCACATTTGACCCAAGCTCTCCCAATTCCTATGTTTTGCTTTAATTATCTTGAGCTGTGCAAGCGTTCCAGGTTTTCTGTTACATTTTGTATACTGTCCCTCTGGGACCTGGTAGGTCAGTATTGATGGTAGAAAGGTTTGAGTTGCAGTAAGACAGCCTCTCCAGCATGAACAAAAGAAAGTTTTTAACAGTAGTGCTGTACACTGTATGGTCATGTAATAAGCAATGATCCTGTGTTGTCTCCATGACTGAAGTGCTTATCTTACACTTGGTGTTTTCATAGCATAAATTAAATAAAACAAATTTCTTACATAAAATAGAATTGTTGTCTTTATCATATTTATGATATATAACCACAAAAGGTAATGGTTAAAGAAAGTAATGAAAGAAAAAAAGGTTAAAAAAATAGAGAAATGCCCATCAAAGAAGTTTTCTTCTGGCTATTGATGTATGTAATATCAAGACTCAGCTTGATAGACGTAGTCATAAAATTAGATATTTCTACAACTGTAGGGAAACGGATTTTACACTTGCAATGTAAACTGTTTGCATAATCACAAATTACAGAAATTAAATTGGACTTTTTTTTAAAGAAAACATCATGTTTTATGTTCCTACCTGCTGTGATATCATCATCTGTGACGTCCATTTCCTCCTCAGGAGCCTTAGTTTCTACTGGCTGAGCCTCAGGAGGAGGCGGGGCTGGAGGGGAGGGTTCAGTGGTCGTCCCAGCTAAAGAAAGAAAGAAACAGACAGACATGAAATAAACAACTAGAGTTCTGTGTGTGTGAGATCACACACTAAAGTCCCTAATTTTTTCATTAATAACAACTATATTGTATGTATCACTGTGAAGACAAGCTGTTGTGTTGATAATGCATGTGTGCATGTGTACTCTGTTTGGGAAATGTTGGCAAAATGGCGAGCATGTACGCTGATGAAAAAAAGACAAAGAGGCAGTCTAATGAACATGTGCATGCGTTCCAGAGATTTCAAGTACTTGAACGAACAAATGTGTGTGTGGTATTTCAATGACCTCCCTAACCCCCATTGTGTGTGTCTGTGTGCGTGTGTTAATGTCTGTGTTTTGTTGGTAGGCTAATCACACCAGGTTTCTGTGTTGATCCTCATTATCAGACTAACTGCCCTGGTTAAATAGCTAATAAAGGTTTATTGGGGCTCCTTGTTATCTAGATAATTAATGGAAACACATGGAAGACAGAATGACCCCACACCCACCCCTCACCCCAATATTTAGTGTTTTCATTTAGCCCTTATCACTCTATTGCCAATTAGGAGTGGCTTTTCATTAGCGTCTGGGTTAATGAATGTTTCTGCACTAATGAATGAAGAGACTAAAGGTAACAGAGCCTACAATGGGCTAATCTCTGGGGAAACAGCCTAATTAATATATAACACACATGCATACACGCATACACCCACACGTTCTAATAACAGTGTTTCCTCTTGCAAGAAAATAACATCAGCCAAAAAGGGTAATATCAGGAATTGTATAATTTGGGCAAAAAGAGATAATAATAATCACAACTGAACCACTACAGACGAGTCCACGAGACCGTAAGCAAACCAATAATAAAACTTGTAATTACACCATGTGCAATTACATTGACTAATCCTAATAACATTGTGCTTCATGTTCCAATTAACCTGCTTACACACACTGCTGACAGCTCAACATAATGACTCAAAACAGCTTTATATCACACACATGCACACACTCACGCTGACAGAAGGCCAATACACGGCCCTGTTGTTGATTATGTGTCTCAAACGTTAAAGAGATAAAAACTTAATTGAACTTAATTAAAAAATAATTGATGCTTTGCTGTGATTGGACAAAGACTGACTAATGTTTCTACATAAACACAGCACGCCCTCACTTTCAATTTAATTTCAGTCCACATAAGCTTCATTCACATAATGCACAAAACATCAGCACACAAAAGAAGAGCTACTTATACTGAAGATACAGGATAATGATATTTTCTGACCGATTGGCAGGTGATACTGTGTTTTCTCCAAATGATTTTAGCAAGTACAATCCATTTCCATTGACTGTAACCAAGTTTGCCTGAGAGGGCTTTAAAATCTCAATCTCATTCTCACCCTGGATTTTTTAAATGCTTAAAAAAGACAAAAATTTTGGGGAACCATCAGGAAAAGCAGGGCAATGGCAATTCAGAGAAACATAGTCACAATGTGCTAAGATGAGCTGAAAAATAAAAGGGCTGCAAAGAAAGAAAAAAACATGTTATTATTTGGGAAATCAGTTTTAAACAAAACACAATGTTCAGAAATTTACTAAAAAAAAAAAGTTAAACCCTTTGAAATATGGCTGCTAACCCCTAGAAGTGACAGTATGATTTTTCAACATTTTGTGATATTCAACTGCACTGCATACCACATTAAAGTAGTTTCAGGTTAAAGCTATTTTCTTTATACAGAATGACATCCTTCAACTTAATCACTGTGCATAGAGGTGCTGAGCAAGCTAGCACAATTTCTTCTTCATCGTGATACAGCTGTTGGCTGTGATTTGTCAAAAGTCTTTCATGAAGCTGCTCACAACAAAGTCTGTGGATTATTAAATAACAACATCATCATGATGAGAGACATGACTGTTGCATTTTCTCAGGTTTTTTTCTTACTTTGAGCACTATAAGCTAAGTGTCATCACACTATTATTTTTAAGAGAAGGCAGACATTTTAATCACAGCTGATTCCTCCACAACTCGGCAACTCACACCAAAACTAGATGGATCTATAGCACTACAAGTAAGAGCAAGAATATGCGATTTTTATTTTGGTATGAACTGACCATTTAAACATACACACACACACACACACACACAAACGCACGAACACACAAACACACACACAGACTGGGCCTATAACTCAATGGTTCTGGGAGAGGATATGTGAAAGAAAGATGCAGGAGCTGAGTGAGAAAAAGGAGAGAGGCATGTGGAGGAGGGGTGGATGACAGAGGAAGAGTAGGAGGAGGCAATCTGCCCTGCTCCAAGGTCAAGCTTGTCATGTCAGCCATGACACATAGCTCCCAGCATGCCTTGTTAACCTTAAGGATCTCATGCTCCTCTTTTCTGCCTGTTCTCCTGCTCTTTCAGTTAAAACGCTCACTTCCTGCTCCTTAAATCATTGTGAGCTCTCATCTCTCTCAGTTTCCAGTTCTTTTGCATTTGATTAATTTTTTTTTTTTTAATTTTATTATATGTATTTCATTGCAATGTTTGCTTAAACTATTAATGGCCAATTGAACATGTTTATTAGATGATGCATGTCAGTTTCATTTTATCATCCGCTCTTGTTTCAGCATTTTATTTTAATTCTGTGTGATGCTATTTTTATTTTGTAATTCTAAACAGTCCTCCCTGCTGTTCAGTCTCTTCCTTCAGTGTCACATTATTTTGATTTTCATTTGTTATTAGTTGGTTCCTAAAATATTTGATGTTTTTTGTAGTTTATTGTGTTTGAATAAAAATACACACACACACACACACACACACACACACACACACACATATATATATATATATATATATAAAAATATCATATGTGAATACATAGA
>JAPZDV010000011.1:2643193-2700250 GCA_029814665.1 Acanthurus lineatus | reverse complement strand
TATGTGAATACATAGATAATATATTGAGATAATGAAATGTAAGGCCTATGAATTTACTCTGATGAACTCAATCCAGCAAAGAAGGAAAAAAGGATGGAAGGATGGAAAAACTGCAGAATAAAAAGTAAGAGGATGAAAGTAGAGAAAATGATAAGGAGAAGGAGCAGGAGAGGTAAAAAGGTTTGGATAAAGAAAAAACAGCAGAGAGATAAGAAGTGGAAAAGAGGAAGGAGGAGAAGAGGAAGGGACAGGTGCAAAGAGAAAAAGGTAAGGAGGCGGAGATGAGAGCATGACAAAAAAATGTTTAAAAAAACGAAGGAGA
Organism: Acanthurus lineatus; assembly: GCA_029814665.1. Classification (NCBI taxonomy): domain Eukaryota; kingdom Metazoa; phylum Chordata; class Actinopteri; order Acanthuriformes; family Acanthuridae; genus Acanthurus; species Acanthurus lineatus. The sequence goes on along the minus strand of JAPZDV010000011.1, from coordinate 2,699,928 downwards.
GGAGCAGAGACGGAGTGGGAACTTTAACAGCAGCAGGACATTGATTTGAAAAAAAAAAGAGGATTGGGCGATCGAGGCAGATAATAAAGCAAAGACAGAGGGGAGAGAGAGGAAATGGTGACTGCTGTTCAGTGATCAAAGAAACAGCTGCTTCACACACGCACACAGTTTGACCCTTAAAGCTGTGTGTGTTCATGCGTGTGTGAGGGTGAACAATGCTGAGGACTTTGTTTAATCAAGTGTGTGTGAATATGAGAGTATAAAGTGTGTGCAGAGCCCTTCTCTAACCACCCAGGCCCCCCAGGTTGACTCTTTCTCCCTTCCCAGTCTCACAGGCTCTCTCTTGGGCCTCTGCTGCTTCCTTTTGTCCCCTCAACAGCTTTGGAAGTCTTCCGCCCCAATGATTAAAGCATCACACTTGTGTTTTCATTGTCTGTTAGCTCTCCTGTGCAACATTTTCAGCTTGCACAGGTTACCAGATGTTGTCCCTGCTGCTGGCTGTTGTTTGCAAAGAAGTTGTTAATTTGTGACCTTTTATGTGTTGGTAGTTAAATTTTATGGAAAAATTTATAACTACCACAGGTATTTGTGCTAAGCTAGACTATGTCTTGATATTAAATTGATATTGACCGAGACCTAGCAAGAATGTTTTCCAAAACGCTGGCCTGCTCTTTGTATGGTAGAGCAGCTCATCAAGTGAAGACTGAAGGTGGAGATGTAGTTTAACATCTCCAGCTCACCCTGTTTTCTCCATTGTTAAAGCCTTTAAACACTTCCAGGAGAGCTAAAAGGTCATGGCCACTACTTTGTGCCAGTTTGAGTGTGTATGCATGAGATTGTGTGTGTGTGTGTGTGTGTGTGTGTGTGTGTGTGTGCGCGCATGCACGTGTATGTGCATATGTATGTGTCATCTGCCCCATGCTGCGGGACAGTGGGATTGCTTCACTGTCTCAGTGACATTTCCTCTGCACTAAAAACACTAAAAGCTAATGGATAAATACAGGTGTCTTCCCTCAAACACCAATCACTCTGTTGCTTGCAGAGGAGGAGGAAGAAGAGAGAAAGAGAGAGAGAGAGAACCCATCAACCATTGCGCATGAAGAACAACAGAGTATTTATATATGAAAGTTAAATGTATACAGCCAGGTCCTTAGTATTTGGAATATAATCTAATTTTTGTGATTTTTGCCTTTTCACACATTACAAATAAATTTGAAATTATAACAAAAAAGATGTGATTGAAGTATGGAATTTCAGCTTTATTTTAATGGGTTGACCAAATATATTGCTTTCACTCTTTTTATACGTAATCCAATTTTCAGCAGTTCAAAAGTAATTGAAAACACTGACATAATTGTAAAATTTAAGATTTTTTAAAATACATTTGGAGGAATCCTTTGTAGTTAATGTCTGCATGAGATCTGGCACCCATGGACATCCCCACTGCTGAGTTTCCTCCCTTGAGATGAATTGCCAGGACTTTACTGCAGCTTCCTGCAGTCTCGCTTGTTTTTGTTCCCATTTGAAACGCTTTAACATGTTTTAAGATACTGCTTCAGGACTCAGATTACATCTACATAAGTCTGTGTTTATTAAAAAAATAATTTTCTATAAACTGTGGAATCACATTACTTATTCACATTTTTTAAAGTTTTTTTAATAAACAGAGGACACTTTTTTTCCAGCACAGTTTTGGTGTCACTCAGCCTGGTGAAGACAATTTATCCTGCCTCTGTCCTCTGGGCTCCTCAGGTGCTGTGCTGCTGTCAGGCAGCTGCCTCTAACAACAATGAGGCTATAATGGAGGTCAGAGTTTGATGTGGATGGAATGGATGAATGGTTCAGTAGAGCTTACACAAAACTAATGACTTCTGAACTGAATTCACAGTTAATGAATAAAAAAATAAAGTGTATAAAGACAGAGCTTTTGTTTTCATTTCTATCTGTTTAAGATGGATTTAAATGAAGAGAAAAATATTTCCCTCCTTCCTCTTAATATATTCATTTAATCCTTGTGGACTGTGGACACTTTTAAACCTTAAATCCAAAGCTTCAAGCCATGTTACCGCTGCTAGTGCTGAATAGCTTCAGGGCAAATGTAGACCTGCTATTCAATGTGAAGGTAAACAGGGGGTCAGGAGACTTTGGGACCAAAACATGGGGTCACAGACCAGAAAAGGTGACACACCCTGTTTTACAGAAATATATAAAGTTCAAAATGTGTGGAAGTTACATATTTGGTGTTTCAGAAAAGAAAAAAATAAGAACAGTTTCAAGTTCAAAGGGCTTCTCCTGAGGATTCAATATATTCCGGACTTTCCCATGATATTCCAGGATATCCAGGACCAGCAGGAGTCATCTTACAGTCTGTTTCTCTCCTGCTGTGCAGCACACAGATCAAATTCAATGACCCTTTAACCTCGCTCTATCTCTCTCTGTCTGTTCCCTCCCCCCTTCTTCCTCCCTCCAGCCTCCCTCGTCCCCCGAGGTCACCGGCCCATCACTCCCCCCACCTTCCCTGCCTGCGGTACTGCTGTGGTAACACAACACTGACCGGTGCCTGTTTCCATGGCAACCGGTCCCCTGAGAAACCCCCAGCATCCTCATCAACCACAGGGCGACTCTGAACACACACATAGACACACACAGAATTTTAGAAAACTGTTTCTAGTAAAAGAAGGTGGAGATTCAACATTCTTCCCATCAGCAGGTCTAACTTTAGACAGAGAGACCGGGGAATATACAGACAGACAGACAGAGAGAAAAAAGACAGAGGAGGAAAGACAAGATAGATGAATGGATAGACAGAGGGAAAGAAAAATAGATATCTCTGATTTGTCTGCAACAACTGACCAATAACAGCTTTATAGGTGGGATTAAAAAATGATAGCTAGCCAACTCACTTGCTACCTTAAATCCATAAAAACAGCCATTAACATGCAGACTACCATGGATGTGTTTTTTCAAGGGAAGAATGGACTTCTGCAGACCTGATGCATTCCATTTTCCAGGGATAAATAGTCTTTAATTGTGTTAAACATATCAATCATTATTAAAAAACATTTTACACAAGAAGGTTTTGCTTCAATAATCATATGATTAAATAAACAACGATGATAAAAGTAAAATCCCCCCAGTTTTCACGACTTTGAACTCACCCGATCTGCTAGAGACCAGTTGGCCTGTCTTACCAAACATTTACTCTAATTTAAACTAAGTAACACTATATTAAAGAACCAGCACAAATCATAACTGTCCCCTGCCAGCCAGAAACTTTGCTGTTGTAAAGAAACCCATTATCTTACCCTCATTCTTGCTAGGCTATGCATATGTGTGTATGCATATGTGTGACTGCTACTGCTATATATAAAATTACTTGACAGACGTGCTCTCTAAATAACAGTTAAGTGGCATTTGACAGTGAAACCATAAAAACTGCAGGAGTGAATTTGTTACAATGTTACAAGTTAAATTGTTGTGGCTGGCACCCCTGTAAGCCACTAGGTAGAGTGCACTTAATGCAATGTGAACCATTAAGTAAATATAAAGATAACATGCAAATTTTCTCCCCCCATTTATTAATCAGTTGGTTGTAAAGGAGGTAGACTTTCTGTCCACTAAAATTTTCCTTGAATTACTGCAGCACTAGACTCAAGTGACATCACTTGAGGCAATTTGAGAAATTGAGAGACATAACTAGAGAGACACAAAAAGTTTATCTAACTTCTTTTCCTTCAATATGCAGTAGTGCCCACTAACATCTGGAAAAAACAAAACTGTGTATATCAGTTCATGTTTTATGATTTGAATGCTAGCATGTTAGCATTTTAATCTTTGCATGCTAATATGTTTAAAGATGTCAGGTTTCAGAGAACGTGAAAATCTGAGCTATAGACAAAAGGACAAACTGAGATTTCTTTCTCTATCTATTTCTTCCTTTCTCTTGGACAAAAGGCAAATGAGATACTTACGGGAGCTGACAGCATCCACATACTGAGGAAGGTAGGGCGCCCACATGTCAATGGTGTCCTTACGTCCTGATTGGCCGATTCTTCTCAGTTCAGCCAACAGGAGAGCTTGTGCTGCTTCTCGTACCTAAAACCACAAAGACTTGTTATGTCTACAACTATTTTAAACTTCTTTTAATTTTCTCTTTAACAAAAATTGAAACTGACATGGTAAAACTGTTGGTTGATAACAGAAGAAACAAACAAGATGTGGAAATAGTGAATGTTCTTTGGATATATTTAGCATGAATATTTTGCAACATTACCAACACATTCATGAAAATATTTCCTCATATCAGCATAGCATAGCTGTGAATAACTTGGCACTTGAGCCCACATTATCAGAAAACTTCCTTTTTTGCTGGATTATCAAGTGAACAGCTTTTACAGAATACTGTTCTAACTATACAACTGAACAACAATGGCAGTGTAAAATGCAGAATGCTGTTTGTAGAGGGGTGCAAGAGTAAGATCACAGAAGAGACAGATCCATTCCATCACTTGTTTAGGTGCCTGACTTATGCTCTAGCGACATATTCACCAAAATGAAATGTCTCCTTTGGGCCCTCATCAGCCTACTTTTAACAAGCTATATTTTTGGAAGTTGAATAAAACTGGCTTATATTATTTATTAGTTAAAGTTGGTTGTATAATTGGATTTTCCTCGGTATTATTTTTGAGCATGAAACACCTGTTGTGCCTGTGCAGTTGTACCTCTATGCTGTTGCACCTGTCAGCTTTATGTGCGAATATATGTCCGCTGTGGTGCCTGTAACATCATCTCTATTGACATATTAGGCTTCTACAATGAAATTTATGTGCATTCAGGCAAGTATTGTTGTAATGACCTATTTGGTTGACAGGTTTTGGATGAGCTAGATGCACCTGATTTATTCTATATCCACCCACACTGATTTCTTCCACATTACTGCCTCACGTCCATAAAAAACAGTAGTCCAGGCAACACTTGTTTTTACAAAATGTATTTTTGTTGATATTTAAGAGTATTTAAAAATAATTAAGGTGACATTTTAGGTCTGCTAGGCTTAGCTTGAAGTTGTGCATACTATGTGTGTGTGTGTTACCTCCAGACAGCGGTCCTGCCACCTCCTCGCCAACATTTCCAGCAGAGGAGGTCTGAACTTGTCCAAGCCAAGGAGGTCAGGGAGCATCACACAGTGCATGGCTGCCAGCTGGCTCCAACCTGTACACACATACACACACACAGACACAGTCAAGAAAGACTACAAGGAGATTCTTTATTTCGAAACCTCTCTCACACACTCCTACACAAACCTCACTGCTGCCACGATAAAAAAAATTGCTTTCTAATATATTGCAAACAATCTAAATATCAATAAGATTGAACATATAAATGCTGAATATGTAGCTTTTATTAGAGTCTTATCAGTAACATTTTTAAAGGGTTTTTTTACATTTTGGTTAGTGTGTGTGTATTTTTTACTTTGTTTTGATAGTTAGCGGAAGGGTTGAAGAGCTCAAAAATGACTAGGTTTGATAGTTTGACCAAAAGTCTACAGCTATAATATCTGGTTTGTCTTTACAAAAAGATCTTACTGATAAATGAGGTGTTAGATCACCATCTGATTACCATCTGATAGACAAATCACTGTAAAAAGTAAAAGTCAATTCTGACAGAATCTGCCTAATCAAGTCAAGGCAGTTTTACTTATAAAGCACAAAATCACAACATAAGTTGTCTTAAGACACTTATCATATAGAGGAGGTCTACACCACACTCTACAATTTAATCTATTTAAACCAAACAACGGGAATCAACTTCTACATGAGAAAGCACTTTGTGACACTGGTCAGGAAAAACTTCTTTTTTAACAGGCTGAGACCTCAAAATAGATCCCAGCTCAGAGTTGGGTGGCCATCTGGAGGGACTGAAAGGGTGCCCGACCACTTTAACCCAACCACCGGGAGGGTAGGGTTAATTAAATGCTTTGAGTCACCACAGATCTTTTAACTTTTCACTTGAACACACTGCACTCATTTGACTGATATCAGTTACTTATGATGTATATTTAAGTCAAACTTGCTTTATTTCATAGTTATACTTTACAAATATGACCCTCCAAGTCATTGAAACACCAAGCACATATCCCATAATGTTCAATCATTCCTTTACGTGTATTCAAATCACCATATTTTTTCTTTCTTTTTTGAAGTTGCCTATTCAGACTGAAAAAAAAAATGTTTCCAGGTGACAGCAGTGAGCTTCTCACATCCTCTCACAAACACACACACTTTGACTTGTGCTTGTACAATCCTAACACACTAACAACAGTTAAATACAGGATGGAAATAATATTGTCTATTATTTGCAGTCTTGGTTAGAGCAAAGTTATTATTTCTGCTAACCAGAGCCTGATGACATTTAACAGGTAAACAACAGGTTTACAGCACTGCCATGTGGATCAACAAAAGCCTCATTAACGATACCTTGGCATGATGAACTTAAATGTTTCATCCCATTCTAGAAAACTATGATACAGCTGTATTACTTTGAGTGACAGATGAAGAAAAGTGACATGTCTTGGTATCGCTTTAATAGGGCTCAAATCCAGCTGTAACAGCCTGAGCCAAAATAATGGCATAGATTTATATTTTACACCAAACACAAGAGAAGGAAACACCAGCTTTTACGACTCTGTGACGAAAAAATGAACTGAAATGTTTATTTGCTGATACTCAGTAGGAACCAAGGACCACATTCACATATATTAGTTCAATATATGGTTTCAAGAGCAGATGCATGTATGTGAAACACACTTGAACATGAACACTGAAATGCTTTTGAAAAGGAAAGAAATTCCATATACATTTCTTTGCCAAGGTCACCATGTAAACTTACCTCTGCCGTTGAAAAATAGAGAAAACTCAAACCATTAGGTGAATTACAAACATACTGTATTTAGGAGTCTTCTTTGTAGAGGTTGACAGTATAATATGGACAAAATATTGAATATTTTGTCAGTTAATTCAATGTCTGTCTTGTACCACAAGACTCTCAGTATTTGGAATCAGAAAAGAACAATCAGTCAACCTCTAATAACAGCAGTGTTACACTGTCCTGCAGAAACCCTTAGCATTAAAACAAAATGGAATCATGAGATCTTAAACTCTGATTCTAAATTGTCACCTTCCACCACAGCAATACTGATTAAACCCTGAGCCCGTAGTCTCTGTTCAGACATAAACTTTTACCTGAAACAGTGAAACAAACTTTGATGGGGGAGAATAACATGATATGACACACCCCGCAGTAACATTTTGCCAGAATCCACAGGTAGCTGCAGGCAAGTAAAGTAAGTAAGCTGGCAAAAAACAATTTAGTAGATGCCTTTAACTACAGCTAAAACAACTATTGCTGCTAACTACTTTCACAACTGTAACTGCTAACAGTTAGTCCCGCTTGTGCTACCATGACTGCTGGTGCCACCAATTACTGCAACTGCTGTTACCAATGCTATTGTTTTGCATTACAATGACTAGTTGTAGAACTACTACAAATTCAATAGTTGCTGCTAAAATCAACTATTGATGCTACTGGCAGTGGTGCAGTTACTACTGCTGCTCAAATTATGTATATCTGCTGCTGCCACCAATACATTTTACAAGTGTTGCTGTTATTCTTTTTTTATTTTGAATTCATTATTATTTAAACAGGTGAGTCTCATTGAGTTTGAAAATTCTTTTATAAGTAGACCCTACCAAGCCAGCAATATAAAAAGTTGCAAACAAAACAATAAAAATTCAGGCAACTGACAAAACAGTACCTAAGATAGATAATAAAGTGACGGTAAAGCTAAAAGCAGTGGTGGAAAGTAACTCAGCACCCAGCTAAGCTACATTTATCTGACTGCATTAGATACAAGTTACTTTGAAAAGTTGAATATCTAACATGATATATTTTGGTATATTTAAATACAAAACAGTATAAAAAGTAACTAAATTACTTCCATCACAAGTGGCTTCTGCTGCTCCTACTGATGCTAATACTACTATTACAGCAAGTGCCGCAGCAGTTACTTCCAGCTATTCCTAGTAGTAGGTTATATAGGACTGGTGAAAATAACAACAGGGTTTCTGAAGAGCAGTGTTATGACAATAAATGTGACTCAAAAACATGACATTTCCTACAGCTACCAGTTACTCCTACATCATACTGGAGGCCGTTTCAATACTACATATGTTTCTACAGTTCAAATTCTATGTGCACTGGGAAGGAATTAGCCTCTGTCTGCATGCTTGCTGTTTTCTGGTATGAAACAAAAACATATCTGAGCATCTTTATTTTAGTTTCTGAAAATTGGAAGCTTAGAGTTATCAGCTTTTATAAGGCACTTTATTTCCCTATAAAAAAGCACAAAAGTAGAACAGTTTATAAAATCTGAGAGCACAGTCATTGTATGTGTGGAAGGGGAACAAACAAAAAAAAAAGGATTTGTGAGTGATACCAGAACTACTTCAACTAAATGTCACAGGATAATACTTTACTTCATCTAAATAATAATTTATTTTAAAAAATCAGTTAACATTCAGTCTTATTATGTATGCCTCTCAAAAATTTGTTAGCATAGTATCACAAGGATGTGCTGAAAGTGAAAACAGAAGGCACAGCTACATGCAAAATGAAGGCAATTTTAGTCTTTGTTGAGAACAAATTCATTTTGTATTTGCTGTGTTTAAAAAAATTTTGGCTTTTGTTTTTTACTCGCTGACACACTCCCCAATCCATCGGGTGGAAATTGCAAGCATGCAAACAGTGAGCATTAAGACGCTAAACATCAGGACACATGGACACATTCAGACAGACAGGTGGACTCAAAGACAGGAAAAACAGGGTATAGCTGCACAATACTGCCAACAACTAAAAAGGACAAAAGACCAGGGCAAAAGGACTGAGGTCAATGCACTCTCAATGGCATCAGAACAAAACAGCAGTAAAGTCTATTTTTTTACTAATGACACAGCTCTATGTCTCACCAAATTTTTGCTGCCCATGTAACATGTCCTCCAAATTTTATTAGCTTTAATTTAAAGTGAAAACAACTGTTAGACGTTAGATCATTCTAACAGCTTCTTGTTTACTCTTTGTCATAACTATTGTGGTCAGATATGATTGAATTTCTGGCAAATTTCCTAAAAAATATGTTTTGGCACCCTTTCCACAAATTGCAGACAGCAAAGCTGAGGGGAAAACTGCAATTAACCTAAATCAAAATTGAGGAATGATGGCTTTTCACTTGATTTTGTATTTTTAGTTTTTGTACTTGTTCATTTAATTTCCTTTTTTTCCTTTTATTTTCATATTTTAGAAATTCATCATGGAATAAGTAAATCTGCAAGCTCTTACAAATTTTGCAGGATTTCTTTGAACCGCCAAAGGCCAAGTCAGATTTCAGTTAGTTTGCCAAGAGTTTTTCAGCATTTAAATCTGGAGACCCAAATTGATAAATTTCTCCAACTGATTGGTTTGAAAGTGGACTGAACTCAGCCTAGACAGACAGGCAGATGAACAGACAGCGTTGTAGAGCAAAAACAATAACAGAGACATTGAAATACAAAATTGAAGCTAGACACCTGAGACGAAAACCTAACACTGGCTGAGAGAAAAAAACACGACTGATGCAAGACAAGAGAAATGAGGTGATGAGACCCAAGAAAGATAGAAACAGAAAAAAGGTAGATAAATAACTGATGGAGTGAAGAGAGGAGAGGAGAGAAGAATTGTGATGGCATCAAGAGAGAGAAGTCGGGGGAACAAAGAAAGAACAGTGGATAAAATAAAATACAAAAAAAGTAGATCGAATGAGAAGTAGTAAAAAAGGAAAGGTAGAAAGAAGGAAGGCTGGAAGGAAGATCTAGGAAGCAGAGGATCTTGAAAGACAAAGATAAGTAACTGTACAAATACTATGGCTGCGAGAATTTCCCTAAGTGGTACCCGTTACTTCAGTCTGTACCTTCGTTGACTGAGGGGATGCTATGAGAAGCAGGGCCGGGGCTGGGGGACCCAGGGGCCCCCTGAGGAGGGCCCCCAGGAGCCCCTGGAGCCCCAGCTGTAGCAGTAGTAACAGTACTGGTGTTGACTGTGGCAGCTACAGCAGCTTGTAAAGGAAGAGAAGGAGAGAAATAGTCAAGAAGGAAAGGACAGGTTAGGAAAATATAAATATAAACAACAGCAAACAAAGAGGAGACAAACAGTAGGAAGCAGAGAGAGAGAAGATAATGTATTTACAGCACACAAGAAAAAAAAACATTTAAAAAAGGAACCAATCACATTTAAAGAAGAGGTAAAAAAAATGCAGTCATGTTGGGTTTGTTTCCAACTCAAGAAATACTACTTTCAAAGTAAGCATAACAATAAGATGGGAACATTTATATAGTTGTTTGTAAAATAAAATTTTAAAAATTATGGTAATTTCCATCAGCTGATTCTGCAAAAACTACACTCACTGGCAAAGTTTTAAGCATTCAATAAAGCTTTTAAAATTCTTACAATATCTGCACATAACAACTAGGGTATAGTTAAAGCCACAGGAAAATATTTGTCATGGTAAATAACCATAGTGGAGATATGGTTAAGATTGTGGTTATGGCTAAAAAATTTGCAAGTCTGTGACAGGACAGGATCTCCAGGGTCTGACATTAAAATCGGTCATACTACATAAACATCCATCACTGTGATCCTAACATTCCTATTTGACATGTTTTTATATAAATATTAACTTGCACCGGCACTGAATGTTAGCTCTGGACATTTCATGAGGTACTGGATAATCTTTGAGAAAAGTTTTGTCTAAATCAAAGGATTAGACTCAACAAATGGATGTACATTCATCAATTTCTTCCATTAATGTAAGCGATTGCTATCTCAGATTTTTCTGTGTAATACTTTTTTTTTTTTAACCAAACCCATAGAGCTGACACCAAAAACAGCAAAAATACAAAGAAATCAAACATATAAAACTAAAGACCGACAAATGTTAAATTATTTTCAATTTTTTTTATCAAGTCAAAAAGAGACCTATAACAAAACACCTACAAATTAAAAAAAACTAAATTATAAAAAAAAAGTTAAATAAGGAAATAAACCCAAAGCAAAGAAGAAGAATTTCTATGCAGAGGGAAGTAAGAAGATACAAATAGAGAATTTCATTTAAGGCACACAAATGTCAAGGAAAACAAAGATGACACTTCATTCCTCAGCAAGCACTTGGTAGAGAGATGTAAATCAGTTGTTAGTTTGGAGATGAGGACCAACCACACCCATACAAACTAAGACTGACAAAAGCCCTAGTGCAGAAAGGTTTCAGACTGTGGCACTAGCATTTTACCAACATGTCCATAAAAAACAATTAACCTACAGAAAAATCAAAATGTACTGATTTTAACTGCTATGTGAATAAAGATTTTATACTTGTTCATTAATGTTTAATTTTCTTTAATACAAGGGCCAGAAACCTGAAACCTTCATACTATGAACAAATGTAAAAGTATGTAGTTTAAGATTTGAGCATTTTTTTACAGTCACATTAAGGGTATTTCACAAAGAAACAAAGAAAAAAAGCACAGCTGTCCTCACAAAAGAAAAGAGCCACTTTTACTCACATATAATACACAGTAACTAATAAAGTTTAGTTTTTTTACATTTACATTTTTACATTTTATCAAAGTCAAAAAGAGAACATAGATTTTCTGTTAAAACAACCACCAAAGCAGCTAAATGCAACAGGTACAAATTTAAAAACTGTCGGTAAAATAGGTCAGATACCACAGAAAAAACATGTAGCACAAACACAACGGACAAACAGGTACAGAAACATTATAACAGATGGTGGTTAAGACAGAAAGAAAGCAGGAAAAAGAGAAAAAGTGACAGAGATATGCACAAAAAAGGGAGATTAAATGGATATACACTAAAAGTAACACTGTAGAGATAATGTTTGTGGAACAAGTTTTTTCTAGAGAACGGGCAGCAAGCTGAAGCCATGCAGCGAACAGCAGTGCGAAGATGAAGAAACACAGATCGAGAAAGGAGAAGAAAGTGAGAAATACTGAGAACAGGTGCAATAGAAAATTATAAGGATTTAAAACAGCAGATGGCTGAGGGCAGTCAACAATAGTTTGCCAGCCTGGATGTGAAAAAAACCCCAAAAATTTCAAATAAAAAGTTGCTGTATGAGGAGGTTAAATATTTTCTTTGCCATCTTATACAACTTGTGCATGATCTATTTTGGGTTATGGACCATAAGCTCAGCCTCACAGGCTGGTACTCTCAGGAAAAGGTTTGGACATTGATGGTTACATCCTAACAAAATTCAATATGCAGATGATACTTAAATATTCATTTCTAACCTGAAAAAATGACCTGCCTGACAAGTAGTTAAACTAAGATATTCTAAATATAATCATGTTACTGAAGCTAAAATGTATGAAAAAATATTGCACATCCTCTTTAGTTCTTCTCTAACAATTAGAATTAAATATCAAACCATGACAAACCTATCATGGGCCTTAACATCAATTAATGCTGCAAAAGACCAAAATTCTTAACACCATCAATGTATATTAAAGGGTAATTCATTTTTCCCATGGATTTTTTTTTTAATTTTTAGGAAACAATCTCTCACTACACATTTATGAATATCTAGTCAAACATATCATTACTGAGTAAAAGTTAGTCCCATGTCCAGGTTCAAGCATGAAACTTTTAATCTGGAAAAAAAAAACAGTGAACCTGACACAAATCATTAAAATATTGTACAATTTGTACAATACAGACACCACTCCCTCTCCAATTCCACTCATAGAGTCAAATAGTTGTAGTTCTTTATTTAAAGCTGCATTTTTTGACCTTAGCTGAAGGGGGGAGCGGTTGTTGCGACAAAGGAGAATACAGCGACTAGGAGTATGGCAAACGTTGGTGACATATGTTTGTCAGCAGTGTTTATCTAATTAATCTCCCTGTCAGAATAAGGAGATGGCAGGTTTCAGTGAAACTTACTAATCTTTTAGAGAGTGTATACTGAGTTCATCCTTAGGTTTGCAGCTTTCTTTCTCGATAACTGAAGAGGCAAAACTAGCTTTATTAAAGAATGAGAGTAATATTTGAAATGTCACTGTTATTTGGGAGGCATTTCATTAGTCTTGGCAGAAGTGCCGTGTGAATGGTCTATTGCTCTCTGTAGAGATGAAAGAAAACTGCTTCACCAATAAGGGTCACACTTGCCTCACAGAAGTTTGTCTTTGGATGGAAAATTTGTTATATAAAAGAGTTTTAAAGACTTCACTGCTGCAAATAATGTGAGATCAGAACACAGTTGTCTAGAGATTTGTTCATCAGTGGCATTAGCTGAAAAGTGAATCAAAGAAATGCTTGAAAAAGATGCTTTATACCACAATATTGTTAGGTAAGTATAGCCCTATATTGTTTATCATGCATTAAATTGCTTTTTAGAGTTTCCCAGTTGCAGTTAACATTAATAGTGCATTAATTCTAGAAATGTGTAACTGTTATTAGATCAAACCAAAACAGGTTCAACAGTGGCTGAATCTGCTGGCAGTGTGTGGGCTGAAGAGCGAATTGTCAAGATTATTTTAAAAACTTTCCTGCATTATTGTGATCATGATGCAGTAACTGAAAGATGTTTTTGGGTCTGCAGACACCCCGTATTGTCTCTTTATCTCACTGTAAATGCTGCTGTTTATTAGAGGGGCCTCCTCATTTATTTCCATGTGAAAGGAGGTGTTGGGGGGGTTAGGGGGTTAGGAGCCCCTTCTTCACAAAGCCACTAACACACACACAGGCACGCACGCATGCACGCACACACACACACACACACACACACACACACACACACACACACACACCTGGTTGGAGTAGCTGGCTGAGCAGAGGTCACAGCCGAGCGCGTTCCTTCTGAATGGTGGTGAATAGGCGTGTGGCGTGAGTAAGTCCACACGCTTGTCACGCTTGGCCTCCATTAAGGCGTGACAATAGCGCTAAAACCCCGCCTCCCCTCAACACATGAGGGTGTAACCCATGGCATCTGTTTGTGTGTGTGTGTGTGTGTGTGTGTGTGTGTGTGTGTGTGTGTGTGTGTGCTGTGTCCGTACTAACACAGACTTGATTTTTTGGTCTGTGTTTGTAGGTAATAAGTGTGGTTGTAGTGTGGTAGGTAACTGTGTGTGTGAGGTTGTGGGTTTGCGTGTGTGTGTGTGTGTTGTAGGCAGATGGTGACAGCCTGGTTAAAATGTCCCCTACAGTGAACCAGAGCAGGTCTTTCTTTGCAAAGAAGAACTCAAAACTTCTAGTGCTTTCACCTTTCACTCATTGAAATTCTCCTGTTTGTCTCTCTGTTTGTATTATTTGCATCTTTCTGTCCCTCTCTGGCTTCCTTCACCTCTCTTATGTTGTTACAGTCAAAGCTTTATTTTAGGTTTTCACCATACCTATGGAGCCTTCACATAATATACTCCTCCTTTAAATTGTAAAAGTCAGGGAAAGATACCTCTAGGGGCCAAAACAGTGCACAACAACAAAACAACAACAGAAACGTCTGACTGTTCTGATATTCACATTAAATTCAAATCTCTTTCATATAATTCATACTAAATACATATTTTTGTCATATTTTTCCCAACAAGTACTCTTAACTAAAAAGATTAGACAAATCATTTGTCACGGCCATTGAGAATGAGTGTTTTCTGATCTAGTTGCCCTATAATCAGTACTACTATGCCTCTGGCTTTTGAGACTGTCACAGACGACTGCATTTATTAGACTGAGGTCTAATCTGCCACTATTATGATTGGTTTTTTTGTTACTATTTGGTTAAGGTGAGAAATAGATACAAATATTATTTGGGAGAGAAAAGATCAGATGCAAAGCTGCAGTCTGAGGTTTTACACCAGCCAACGACTGCACCCTCATGTCAAAACCAGCGGAACATCCCTGTAGAGACCTGCTGACCGAGGAAACAGCAGCAGCTTCCTCCTGTGATTTTTTTAAGGTTTTTTATAACTCTCTGTGGGTTTTATTGCCGGTGGGCTGCATTATCAAATCCCTGCCTCTCCTCCCTCCCATCTTCCCCACAGGACCCTGGGGGTGTGTGAAGCTAGTGCCCCCTCCTTTTGTAGTTACCTTGTTTGATCTGGGCCTGTAGCGCCGGGTTGGAAGGCTGAGGGGGGGCAGCCTGCGTCCTGCGTGGAGTCTCCGGGGTTCCTCCCGGTCTAGGAGGCCTGGAGGGGGATCACAAAGAGGAGGCATGAAATATTAAAGGTGCAGGGAGGAGAGAGGAGAGCCAGCAAGCACACAAAAACATACACACACGCTTACACACATACATTCACACACAAAAATACAAAAAAACACAGTCAAACAAATAAACATATGAACACACATAAACAAAATATTGGTTTCCTGAAACCAACCACTTGATTTTCACAAACACATACATGTAAACACACACACACACACAAAAAAATTCAGTGTGCATATGTGCATGTGTGTGTGTGTGAGTGTGTGTTCTCAGACTCCAGCCTGTTGGATTATGGGTGAAAGACAATACCCTGGAGACATCTAACTTTTCACAGACACACAAACACCTCCAGTACATAGATATTCAGTTTAATGCTTATCTCAACATCATTCCTCCGTAAGCATAACAAGAGTCATGTCATACTTAACTATGACTTAAACTATATTGTACATTTCATTTAGTTGTGTACCTACATTATGCCACATTTTCCAACAATGTTTAAAACCTTAATTTTTAGTCAATTCTAGACATAGACCGATCTGTTTTTGCAGGGCCGATACCGAATATTAGTAGTCAAGGAGGCCGATAACCGATATTTGGAGCCAACATTCATTTGCAGTAAAAATGAAAATATTGGCGTCAAAAATTTGAATAATACAAACTCTAACACTTAACTTCATTTAAATGCCCGTCTGATAATCAGTCTATCCCTAGTCAATTCCCTTTTATTCCCTCCAGTTGCTGTAGCTTCCAAGGAAACACCATAGGATAAGTCCAAGAGTAAGGAAGTGGCGAATTAGCTAGCCTGTCTATTGTTTATTATTCTTTGCATTGTTCACTTATGATGGAGCATGGTTATGCACTTTCATCCCCACACTTGAATGTTTGACAATGAGGCCAAATCCCATGATGCCTCACTAAGTTACAAACTTACAAACTCAATCTTTTGTTGTTTAATATATTTGTAAAATTCTTATATAATATCTTGCATCTTTTCATTATTGTTTTTTCTGTTTGTTTGTTTGTTTTTAAAATTGAGATACCTGAGACCACAGAAATTACATGTACTGGATTTTAAAGAGAAAAACTGAAGGTAGCAGAGTCATAAGTATGACATGAATAGGTTCCCCATGACTGCTGTCATTCTGTTGTTCTGTTGTTGATGTTTTGCTGGAACTGGGGAGGTGAAAATTGACACTGTACAGAATTTACCAGCGATTAACATACAGGTAGTTTTTTATATATGTACTGGAAAGTTCTCAAACAGTACTGAAATATATATAGTAGGTACTTTTATTACTTTGTAGACATAAATGAAGGAAAGGAAAAATTCACATTAAACTCTCTCTCAGTACAACTACTGATATAAAGTACTTAAAAAAATCAAATTTTCAAAAAGATTAAATTAAAGGTAAACTTGTGAATGTATTGACCATCATAAACTGACAATATGTGCTTTTCTGTATTATTATTGGGCTTTCTTTGTAAAGTGCCAACACACACAAACAGAATTCTTTTATTCTACAGAGAAAATTCACTGAGAACCATTTCAAACAACAGAGCACAAGAACATGTGCACCTGCAGGCCCCCTACACCCCCACCCCAATCATACACTTGCTCCCATTGCCTTTCACCATAAAACAAAACTTCTCTTTTACAACGCACACGCACACACACCTTTGTATCAATGTGGCACACAAAAATACACAGACACACACAAAGTCTCACCAACAAGAACCAAGATTATGCCAAAAAACTCTAATAACAATAAACCTCTTTACAGACTTGGGTTCATTCATTTAAAGTGTACCTAAATAAAACACTCACAGGGCATATTGTATTTAGATTAAAGAGTCAGTTTTACTACAATCCAGATGCTAAAAAAGATTGAAAGCTGTGTAAAACATAAAACAAAATATGATTATTTGCTAATCCTTTCAGCCATATGCTCCACTGAAAATAGCATACAGACAATATATTTTATGTTTTATATTTTACTTCATCAGCTTCATTGATTTCTTGTAAATGCTTATCCTGGTGTTAATTCAAGTAACGCATATTAAATAAGTTTGTACAGGAGCAACAAAAGACTAGGAGAGTTGTGCAACGTTCCAAAAACACCTGTTTGGAATATTCCAGAGGTTTAAAAGGGCATCCTTAAAAGGCTCAGTCATTTACTAGCAAGAATGGGGCAAGGTTCACAACCACTATGAAACACATGATGGAGTAAAGAATATCAGCACATGGGTTTGTGAGCACTTCATAAAAACTGATGTCAGTCAAGTTCATTTGCAAATAATTGGATTCTACTTTTATTACTACAGCTACTGCTTACACAGCATCCTAACTTGTTGGCATCTGGGTTGTAGCTGGGTAGTGACTCTAACATAAAAGATGCAAATCCATGTACAAATGCATTGTAAAGTTAAGTTGAGGCTGAAATCTGAATTAGATTAGCTAAAAGAGTATATTCCTAAATTATGTTTTTATTTTATTCCAAAACACCCTCTTTGTGTCTTTGTTGTGCTGCATTGGATAGAGGGTTCAGCAAAAACTGCACCAGTTCAAAATAACAGAATAATAACAGACATAATTTAATACATTTCAGAAATCATTCTTACCTTTTAGAAAGTACAGTTTGCGTTTGGTCACCAAACCCAATTTACTCCTCAGACTCAATGTGTTTATGTGAATTATATTTGATATCAGACTTTATCAGGCCAAATAAATCAGTATGTGTCAGTGCAGCTCAGGATGTTATCAGAGCGCTTCTGTTTGTATCTGCATGTGTAATGTGTGAGCAAGTTGGAAATGGGGTTTAGAGCTGTTATCTAAATAAAATCTAAATCCATCTAAATCCAAACATTTCAGTACATTTAATTCAAACCAAATAAAAAAGTCTCACTTCGAAATTCTGTACAAAGTGTTTCAATGTGACTTGTGTGATTGGACATTTGGCTTAAATAGCTGCAAAAGTCTTAACAGCACCTGCAAGACAAACTTATGCATTAAGAGTTTTTAAATGCGTCCTATTTCTGTTTATCTTTAAGCATTAAATGCAGTTAGTGCCAGTATTAACTATGAAGGAGAAGAAAAACTTAAACTGAAAAAAGGCCTTAATCTCAATGATGTTAAAACATTGAACATGACCTATTTTTACACTGAAGCACCTGACTGACAGAACAACAACAAGATCACTGCGAAACAGAGAGAAAAAGATGTGCCACTTTTAATTTAGTCAGCTCAACTTGAAGATGGTTTTTATGTTCATTAGTGTTTAGTTTTAGAGAGGACCCCAGGACTTGCCTCACAAGCTCAAGCCCTTAGCCAGAGTTGGTGGAGGCCGCCTGTTGTGGTTGTTGCTATGAAATACTAAAGAACTCGGAGTTCAGGAGCTCTTTTTTTCAAACTCCAGCACACAGCAGAGAAGGTTTTTGACTGTCATAAATGTGAGATAGTGAACATGAAAAAGCCAAAAACCCAAACATGTTCAAATATTCACAACTGCTGGTTTGGTTTGTTGAAGTGGAGACTGCTGAAGAAAAGATCTTTGTTTGACTTTTATAGAGAAATCTTCAACTTTGATCTGTAGCAGCACAGGAAATTAAAAATAGGTGAATTAACAATCAGAGGAGGCTGATAACAAAACGTTTTACCTCTCTTTGTCTTAGACATCTTCCACTGTGTGTGTGTGTGTGTGTGTGTGTGTGTGTGTTCCTCTCCTCTCTTCCCTGCTCACTCTCCCTGCAGGGTCATTCAGTTCAGGGTTGACGAAATGATGAAATGTTGTGATGGTGTTACAGCAGCAGGACCTCGACCTCTGTGCTAAATCTTTCACAGCACAATGAGAGCTCAGACAGACTAAACAATCAGCTTCACACACACACAGGTGCACACAGACTTGACAGCAGTTGAACTTAAGCTGCTAGTGGTATCACTGTGTATGTGAACAGCGTCTGTGTTTCGATGCTTTGAATTCACTTGCTGTTCTTACTTGGTGGGGTTGTTATTTTGTTTTTCAGCTGGAATTACTGATTACAAATCAAGAGTGGATTTCTCTGCCTGGAGAATCCAGATATAATAAGCTTGGGTTAAGATCTCCTTTCTTCTAACTTTAAGATACTCTGGATAAAGCACCAACTAATATTTGAATTCATTAGTTTAAAGTTCTGGGATGTCTCTGATCGTCTCATTAAGGAAAATTTGCATTTGAACCAAATGCATGTTTTGAACACAGTGCAATGCTGCATGGATTAATGTCATTCATAGAGTGTTCACATTCTACCTAGAGGTTTAAATAAAAGCAATCAGAATAATCCCCAGTTGAGTGTGAGAGGATTTGACGATAAGACTTGATGTTTGTCAGGAACAAGAATGTCAATATAAAACCAAGTTTTTTTCAAATAATCATCTCAGAGTGCCATCACTGACTCACTGACCAATCAGGAGTCAATCCATATTTTCTGTGGACTAGAAACCGTTTGCTGTTTAAGTAGTTAGGCTCAGATGGACAGCGGCAGCAATGTTTCTTAAGGCTCACAGCCCAGCCAAGTGCCGGACAAAGCATCAAAAAGGACAACAACCACATCCTATGAGTCAAAAAGAGAAGAAAATTCTCCCACAGCTGGAGAGATGGATTTGACTCAGTGCATCACATCAAAAAGGAAAGGATATGATCTGCAGTGTGTGCAACACAACATGCCTGACGAGTAAGTGATGTAGACCAACTAATGTTAGAAGCTATGAATTTCCAAGATAACTTAGGTACTGATTCAAAAGATACACAGATACACATGCAAGTGAACAAGCATTATCTCTTCTTCCACTAGTAGCTGTTGTTAGCACACATTTAGTTGTTATTATAGTTAGTGTTATTTGTAGATGATAGAATAGCATCTTACTTTTTCTAAGTTCAGGTGGACAAACAGATAAAGCATACTTTACTAATATTAAATTACTGTTTTTTTGTGACTTTGGGGCAGAAGAGCTCCACAACAAGCTCAAAGGCAGACACCTCTGATATGTTATTGCATCTGAAGTTCCCCACTCTCACATTCAGCATACAAGATAGCAAGATTATCATCCCACTGAGGTTTTGTTTTGTTTCACTGATGAGAAAATTGATTTTTTTCTCCTTTTTTTTAATATTTGAGTCAAAATACCTGATTCTATTTAAAACAAAAATTGATAGAAATCATGACGACATGCTTAACGCTCATGTGTTATCAGTTGTTACCTTGTTGGTGCTTTCTTCATGTGCTCTCCCACAAAGGTGGCGTTGGTCATGCCCATCAGAGTGTTGGCCAGTGATATCACAGACAGGAGGTGCTGTGTGGTAACGGCCCTGGACACACCATACGTCCCCTTTCCCACGATGTCCGTCAGAGTCAGCCTCCGACCAGTCGCTAGGGACAACTGCCGCAGCAAAGACTCCTGGGAAACAGAGGCAGGCAAGTGAACAAGCAACCCTGGAAATACTGCCGTGTGGTGTAAGTGGGTCAACATGAGTGACCCATCATGTGTTTTATCTGGGTCATGTGTGTTTAACTCAGAAACTTTAACTTCCAATTATTTTTTCCCTTATTTGTTCTTATTGTACTTATTTTATTGTTTTTTTTTGTTCTGTCACTTTTTTTGGAAAGTGAAACACTTTGTTACTTATACAGAGACTATAAAAACTTATAGAATATAAAAAAGGCATGAGATTGCAACAGGATTCTATCAGATTTTCATATTAATATTTATTATGATGTCTTTAATTGCTGGTAGAGAAAAATAATCAAGCAATAACTTAATTACAAGAAAAAGAGTTTCTTACCTGAGTGGTTTGTCAAACAAAAGTCAAGAAAAATTGATTCATGTAATTAACTCGTTAATTCATTATAATAATTAATGATTAACCTGCATTCTAACATATGCATTTGTGTTTTGGCATCTCGTGATTTCTTTTAAATAATATACTGCATATCTTTCGTGTACCTAGGTCCCTGAAAAAGAGATTTCAATCAACTTTTAGTATTATTGGACCAAATTTGACAGTAATATCTTATCCTGTAGCAGAGTGGAGCTTTATACAATATTCTTTAGTTTTTCAGAGGTCAGAGGTTTGTTTGATGAATCCTGAACAGAGTTGACCTGGAAAACAGGTGAGACCAGAAAGGCAGACAGGTACCTTGAAGGTCGGCAACATGAGGGACATGTGACCTCCTCTGGAGATCAGGCCGAATGAGATTGGACAGTGGGGTCTGAGCATGCCCAGACGCTCCAGACAGATGCCATCCAGCTGTTCGTTGAGACCCCAGGCGTGAAGGCAGGACATGAAGAGTTTGGCCGTGTCCATTGTCAGGTTGTACTCCAGCAGACTCAGAGATTTCGACTTCTCCTCCCGCCTCCTCATTTCTTCCTCCTCCTCCTCATCTTCATCCAAAAGATGCTCCTTGATGGTTTCTTTCATTGTCTCCTTCACCTGGTGGTACGAGATTAAAGAGGGTAAATAACAGAGAAAACACTTTATTAAATCTTTAAAAAATGAAAGCAAAAGAACATTTCAAAAGTTTATTATCTTTATAAAAACCATGTTGCTTTTGATTCTCTTCTTTTGCATTTACTGACCTGCTTGAAGATCTTGTTGGCCAGGAAGGACCCCCCCTTGTCAGCACCAGCCTGGCTCTTCTGCAGCGTCTCTGGAGAGACCAGCGTTGGGTTCGGTCTCTGAGCTTCCTCCGTCAGCAACTGGATGATCACAGCCTCCACGTCAAAAAACAGCACGTGCATGTCAGGGTCTGTCAGGTTGGTCTTCATGGCCTGGACCACCAGGGCATTATGGGAGTATTTCGGCAGGTTGCCCTAGAAAAAAGACATGAAAAATTCAAAAATAAGACTTAGGGGGAACAGTGGTGAATATAAGTCGGTCAGTGATTCTAACGTGTGCTATATTCCTGTAGAAATATGAGAATATACTCAATCCGTCAGCTGACCAGTCAGTCACAGTACACACACAGTCTGATTACATGTTTAGGGATTTTTTTGAGATATATTTAAAAAAATAATTGTCAAAATCAAAGCAGCAGAGACATTCTAACTTTTAGTTCCCCTTTAAGTCTCGAGCTCTAAACAAACCAAATACTATATTTTATCCTTGTAGTTTGTAATTTTTCAGTTATGCATTTGTAGCCTCCAATCCAAAAGTAGAAAGTCAGCACTGAAGGCCTGTGACCTTCTATCTCTTTAGGCTACAAACTGACATGAGTGTATTAAAGATATTGTAGGTTTGGAACATTCTGGAAAACTTAAAATGCAAGTAAGGACTCTATTGTGAAAAGTGAAATAAACATATAGTCTGATCTGTCCACATTTAAATTATTACTGGAAGTCATGGGTGTTGTGTCTCCTAGGATAAAAATAATTTACTACCCAAACTGTTTTCTGCACAAAGTTCAAAAGCTAGCACCTTTGATGCTATGGGCATATGTTAATGCAATTGCATAGGCAGCCTGCACATCTCTGAAGAATCCATTAATGCTATAAAGTACATAAAGGTTTTGGTCCTGCCATCAGGACATGTTTTCAGGGATGTCCCTGCTAATTCCAACACGACAATACCAAGCTGCATTTTGGATTTGTTACATGAATTTGACTTCAAAGACTGCAGGCACTAGAGGGGCATTTCTGCAGTCCACACAGTTCTATAGTGTTAAAGTAATACGATTATCAAAGCTTTAATAACCGCATTCAAGTGATTTTATTAAAAATTTAACCTGATGTTAACAAACACAATGATCTTAAGTCATCCTTTTAAACACAAACTATTATTCAGACACAAAAATACACAATAAACACACACACACTCACATACACCATCAGCTGTAATTGCCACCAATACTAACACATTGTTCAATTTTAATTGTATTAATGGAGGCACCTGCATTGAGCTGTACTTAAACCAGCATTGTTTGTTTACATGTTAATGACCTGACGACTGAAATTAGACAACTGTTATCCTGTTAAAGAGGGAGGGAACAAATAAAGAGGGGAAAATAACAAAAAAGGAAACACTGACTTGGTCACCGCTGACTAATTTTAGAGTCAGTCTGGCAGATCTTTGTTTGACGTTAACTATGAGGGGGTTTTAACACCTGATCAGTTACTTAAATCTGTTATCTGGTTCTAGTCTAAAATTTTATTTGGCTGTGTGCAGTTGATCAGTCTCATGGTCTGATTACCTTCAGGCCGCTGTCAAAAGATCATAGCAACCTTATTTGAATAAACATGGTGTGAGATATAAAAAGACAAGACGCACAGTGAAAATAATAAAATAATTTATGTTTGACAGACATTTAAAAACATTATCTGTAGTTCTTCTAATGTCTGTTCTGTTTGTCTAAGATGCTTCAGATTTAGATGTTTTCTGCTTTATTTGACTGTTATTGCTGCTCATTAAACAAATAAAAGTTCTCTGCTGTGTGCCCTCTTTGTTTTGGAAACACTGTTTCTAACATTTCTAACTGAAGCTGATTGAATAAAACTGGAGGTGACTGTGTGAGAGAGACAGAAAGAGAACAATGATTAGCAGTGGAGACTCCTGACTGACCGAGCAACACAATACACCTGCAGCTGGGACACACACACATACACACACACCACACACAGACACACACATATGTGCAAACACAAACACATGCACACCCACACACACACTTACACACACTTACACACACACACACAGAGTCAGGAGGAGAAGTATCACAGCTTTGACAGGAAATTTTATTCCTAAGGGGTTGATATATATACATATGTGTGTGTGCGCGTGTGTGTGTTTGTGTGTGAGAGGTGAGGAGAGTCAGACACCAGAAAATGTACATTGTTTAATGCAAGCACCTGACTACACACGTGTTCATGCATCCACCACACTGTTGCTTTACCTCCTACACTAAGAGTTTATTTACTAATTTGTTTGATTCCAGCTCAATTCTTTCCCACAACGACTGCCAACAGAAAACTGTGTTTGCACATGATTAAGCTGACTGACATGTCACCAATGAACGCTGTGGACTGGCCTCAGAGAAGAGAAGATGTAGGTTTTTGTTTTGTTTGATGTTTTTGATTTTTAGGGCAAGAGCAGGACATCTGTGCCTTTTCCCCATGTTTCAGTGTGTGAGTGTGTGAGTGTGTGAGTGTTTGTGTGTGTGTCTGTATGAGTGTGTGTGTATACGTGTACGCCTGCCAGTGTATGTCTGCCTAAGTGCATGGATTTGGTGGATGAACACTGCCATCTAAAGGCAAAAAGCAACATTACAAATACACACACAGATGGACGATGATAAACAAACACACTGTTGTGGGTTTTTTTAATTGACCTCATATTCTTGAGGCAGAATGAATGTGTACAGATACAGAGGTTAGAGCCGGCCATGTTAGGTTTCAGTGTCTAACAGAATTTATCTGACTAAATCAATTCTGTTACACATCTTCACTAGATGTTTTTTAAGGATAGACTTGGTCTCTTTTTATATCTATTCCTTTTTTTGAAAAACTGACGTTGTCCATCTTGTTATCTAATTGTATACGCATGCAAAGGCATGCACGGACATGCATACACTCACACACACAGGCACGCGCATGCACACGTGCGTGCACACACAGGCACACTCACATGCACACAGACACACACATGCACATACACACACACGCACGCACACATTCACACTCACACACACACACACACACACAGTGTCCTTTTGCTCCTGGGCAGTTGGTCTTAAGGTCTTCCTCCTGCAGGGCCCTTCTGGCAAACACCACTGGAGTCCAAAACACACACACAGACACACACACACACAGTGTATAGAGACATCAGATGTACAAACACTGCAGACACACATGAAGAAAATCCTTTCTATAAAACACCCATCTACATAATTCACTTGAGTGTCTTCAAAGTTTTGTTCATGTTGCATTGTTGTATATTTGTTGAATTTGTTGCATTGTTTCTCTTCCCCTCTCTTTCTGGATGGATTAACGTTTCAATCATTTACTGCCCTTTATTTAGTCATTACAGTCATCACATTAAGCTGCTTTCTGTGCATAAAAGATGATGTATAAAGTTTATGTTCATCATATGTCTTTATTTTATGAGCTTTTTATTTTTGTGTTGATGGCTTTATCTGAATCAGAACCATAAAAACAACTTTTAACCAGTGATTTTCATTATGGACTGATCTTTTAAAATCTAATGTTTCTTCTCACAGTAATGTGAAAAAGATGAAAAAGTGCTTGTACTTAAGATTTTCAAACAAGGAAATCTTGATATTAAGCTGACTAAAAATGTGGCCAATAAGTGCTCTGCTGATAGATTTCTTGTTTTAGCTTCAGTTTTGTTTTGTTTTTTTCCTTCAAGCCACAAACACATTCACAGATCAGCAGGTTCAGCAAACCTGCCAGAGGACAAACACAATGTCACACACACAAACAGAAACCTAAACAACAACAAACATCAGCTGTAAACACACACATAGATGAAGAGTTCGAGCTGGCTGGGTGTGACGTTTGGACTGATAGTGTGACATTTCATGGTCATTATCTGTCATTACACACATCAGGGGAGTTCACACTCTCATACACACCAAGCATAGAGGGTGGCTCTGACCCATAATTTGAGTAGATATGAGAGAGAAATGACAGAGAGGCAGGAGGCAGAGAAGAGAACAGTGATGTATTTCTGATAGAAAAGGCAGAGAAGATTGCAGCTGTTGTATGTTGGCCTTTTCAGAAAAGAGCTGTGATTACAGGCAGTTATGGCAGGAAAAACCTGGGAGACACCTGCTATAAAACTAACGCTCAGAGGGGAAAAAGACACAACACAAAGGTTACCTGCTGGAAGGACAAAGCCAACACAAAAGCAGATGGAATGTCAGGCTAAATGGCATCCAAGTCAAACAGTAAAAGTCAAAGTGTACCAGCAGCTCAACTAAACGCTGTTCAGACACTAAATAATTCATAGCGTTTGTTTTCTGTGCTGGGAGGCCCAGGTGGGCGGAGTTTACTCCGTCAGGGCAGATCAGATCATCTGAGTCTGACAAGTGAACCTCTGATCCTCAGAGGGGTCACTGCAGACAAGTGGCTCCACATAAACACACTGTAGCTTGAGCAGCAGCACTGTGGCTAAAATAATTCCATACAATTCAGTTTCGTCATGATGGGAGATTTGACGACTTATTTCAGTTGGACTGCTCTCAAATGCCTGGTATCTTCTTAATAAGATGTAATATTACTCAAACATTAAACTAAAAGTAAAAAATGACAGGCTTCCTGAAATAGATGAGCAAAGATGCAACATTAAATCCTTAAACTGTAACCACAAACACTCTCTCCTGTTTAATGTTTCTGGAGCTGCTGTATTAACTTGTCTTTGAGGGAGTACAAAATAAGTTATTTCAGTCGTTCATTCTACATTATGTTGATAATTTGCTTCAAGAAAAACCCCAACACAAAGCTCGCATTTCAACCTGTAGCACTGCAGTCAAACTGGCTTTTACATATTTAACTTTTTAAAATCTGTTTAAAACAATTAATTTACGGAGAAAATAAAATGAGGAAAGACAAAGCTAAAGGACAGGGTTACCATTTTATTTAACAGTTGGAGGAGACAGAGTACGATAAAAACTAGCCCTGGACCATCAGACTTTGCAATGATTTTCAGCTCCTGTAATATGGACATATAATATGGGAAATTGCTGGGTAGAAGGAACACTTTCACTCTCAAAGGTGAGTGAAAAGCAAATTAAAACAACTTAGTTTGATCAGCAGAAGTGTCATTAAGTCTGAATAACATCTAAGATTAAAGCAACACCACTCCACACAGCACTGTAATACCACCACTGCAATCTTTGTAGAGCTGCTCACCAGCAGTGGCAGCACTGAGCACAGTGCAAAAGAGCAGAACTTAAGTCAGTCAGCAAGGGAGACATGCTGCACAATCACTCATTTTCACGATTTGTACGGACTGCAAAATCCTAATCTATTACTTAAGTCAAACTGAAAATTAAATTCATAGGTTACATGATTTGCAATGTGACTACAGTTATTGTGCATTTTTCGTACAGAAGATTTTAGCTGCTCTGTGGACATATGAATGATGAAAGCAACTGACCTTCAAGCTCTGAGTGGGCTTTTCTCATGACAGAGATTTCCTGAGAGCCAACGCTACTTTCACAGGTGCTGTCTGACTGGAGAATGTCACTTCTGCTAGACATAACTATTGTTTAAGAACTTTAAGCACCTGCCTGAGAACACAAATGTTGGGGAGAAATGACCATAAATTGCATCGGTCAAACTCATGTATAATGTATAATGTTTTGGGGGTTTTTTTTTCACGAAAGTGAATTTTTGCTTTAGTCTGTAAATATATATGTATTTTTATTCTCACATTATTGTCTCACAAAACTGGACTTTTGGGTGGATAAGCTCAGACCTGTTGGCTTCAGATAAGCCAGGTGTAGAAATATGCCTGACGTTGAAAAAGTTTCAAATACACCACAATAAAATTTAAGCCACACTGAACTTTACTGGAATTACAATTTGTGAAAATGTCTTATAGAGGTAGGCAGGTTAAAGAAAGCAGGGTCAGACTAATGTCACACTAGGAGGGTGAAGTCTCTAACTTTGTTAGCTGCCTGGAGTGTCTGGTGACAGAAGAGACTGGAAAAACTAGAGTCATGCTTCCTTCATCACCACAGACTATAAGGATTTACCTTTTTTAAACTGACTGCTCAAATTGCAGAGCAGGCTGGCAAACTGGACTGACTCGATTACCAGTAAGTTAACCACACACACACACACACACCCTTCCAGTTAGGAAAGATTGCAAATTCACATAAGGAAGCTCAGATTTCATTTTAATATCTAATGCAACACGCAGGGAGAGGAACTAGGTTACAAGCTTAGCCTCAGTTTTAGGATTATCAATGGCCTAATTTAATTCATTCATTCTTTAAACAACAGTGGCAGCTTTCTATGCGGCTCAGAGAAAAGAAATTCTGGGTTTTTTTCTCTTTTTTTTTATCATTTTGACATTTAAGATAGTTCATCCTCCCCTGGGAGACACCAGTGGTCTCACTTTCTCTCTCACACACATACACATACATATGCACACACACAATGGCAGGCATACACAGACTTGTTGTGGTGTTGACCTTTGGTTCGTCTCCAGCAGAGTTTTAATTGGACTTTAGGCAGCTATCTGACCAAGATGACCGGTGTGCGTGTGTGTGTGTGTGTGTGTGTGTGTGTGTGTGTGTGTGTGCGTGTTTGTGTGGGTGTGTGCGTGTGTGTATATTAAAGGTGTGTTTGGGTTTTGTTAAATGACACAACAAGCCAGAGAAAGAGAAAAGACTGAATATGAGGAGGCAGAGACGTCTGAACTTCACATAAATATGTGAAGATCTGTATTATTTACAACACTTGGAAGTAATCAGTTCTTCCACCTGCAGCCTTGTGGCGATCTCGATTCCACAAGACACAGCAGCATCACATTCAGCTGTTGCATTATTTAAAAATTATAGTCAGGACACAACAGAACCACACTGCACTGAGGCTGAGGAACTATGATGAAAACTTCTTTTTTCTCTGTTATAGTAACATGCTGATGTCTGCATGTCGCTCTAAGAATCACTTTATCCAACAACAGCCTACAAAGCCTGTGGTGCCAGCAAAATTATTGGTATTTAATTTTCTAATAATTAAATAGCAATTATTTGGCTAATCCTCCATCAGTAGTGCACAGAGCTGAAAGTTTAACTCATTAACCAAACAGGTTGCCCTTTTGCAGTAGAGTGACAGTCAGCTGTTTGTCCGTACCTTGTCAGCATTGTCTGCAGCTAGCAAGTTGGTGGCAAACGTTTGTAGTTTGTGCTGGGCCATGTTCTTCAGTGCTGCCAGGCTGCGGCGAGTCATGGCCTGCTTCAGGTTCACAGCTGAGTGGCTCAGAGCGTCCACAGTGGCTGGCGCCAGCTCATCACAGGCATTCAGGATCTCCACTGCTGTTATACCCATCACACAGCGGTCCAAGGCTCCTGAAAACACAAGCAAGTTAATAAACCTGTCTAAAACCTTTGATTCAGTCAGACCCAGGCCCAGTTACTGAGAAGAAATCCTCGGCTTTGGTAAGAGATCACTGAACATCTGCTCAGACTACTGATCTGTGTTTCAAACAGCCTCCCAACTTGTTTGGAATCAGAGTTATATTTATTCCTTAAGTTTCTCTTGATCACAAGAGGATAAATAATAACTTTGTTGACCTACTGACCTTTTCTCTGGTGCCACCTGCAGGTCATATTTCCACTTATGAACAAAATTAAATCTATCAGGCAGCTCTATATTTAGTATATTTATGACATTCCTGCTCTCCAGAGGGTGAATCATTTGGATTCAGTTTCACAAACAACTGTTTTTCGTTTGGAAACATTGCTGAGTACAACATTGGGAAACTGCATTTTGCCTTTATCTTTATGCAAAAAATTCAAAACCAAAGCAAGTTAATTAGGTAGTTAATGTTACAATAGAAGACTGTCATGTATAGCTATTACATAAGGCCATAATGTTGTGTGTCTTCATACCTTTGGCCACATTGTGTACCAGAGGGTGGCAGAGTGTAAGCAGACAACTTTTACCTCAGCCTCCCTCTGTCTGTGCTCTCTGTTTCTATCAATCTTTCTCTGCTTGTCCTTGCACTCTCCTTCCATTTATATCAATCTTCTAATCTTTCTCTCCCACTTTCTCCCACACAGTTTGTCTCGATGCTCAGTATCATCATCTATTGTCTCTCAAATATGATTCAGGTCACAGATGGAGTCTTCTCCATCTCTGACTGCAACAATTCTCTGCCTTTACAGAAAGAGAGAGGTTTGGAGAGACATCATTAGCTGCAGACAGAGCTGACATCAGTATTGGCTCTGGTATTGAGTGAGAGGAGAAGTGGGACCATTGTACCTGTGAGTGTGCGTGCGTGCATGCGTGTGTGTGTGTGTGTGTGTGTGATGAAGGGCCTGTGAGCCATGGCCCTATTACATGTCCAACGCCTGAGTACACACACCTTCCTTAATTTCACACTTAGCTACCCTGCAATCTCCCGGCACTACAGCTCATTCAGGTTGCCAACACGCGCACACACACACACACACACACCTGATCTTTTCCAGTGGCTAGTCATTATTCAAGCTGATGTTACCTCAGTGCTGTGCCACATCCATGTTTAGTGCAGATCGTGATGTCATACTAAAGATTAAACAGAGGATAGAAGCTGCAAAGGGCTCTAAATATAAAAACTTAAGAAATGTTTCAATTTATACAGATTCTGTGTTTTGTTTTCTCAGAGG
The DNA here is from genome assembly GCA_029814665.1 of Acanthurus lineatus. NCBI lineage: Eukaryota > Metazoa > Chordata > Actinopteri > Acanthuriformes > Acanthuridae > Acanthurus > Acanthurus lineatus. The sequence continues at coordinate 2,669,258 of JAPZDV010000011.1, read as the reverse complement.
CTGTTTCCAGTTCAAATTATTTTTTTGATTCTGCATTCGAACATTTAAGCAGTTTTTTTGGCTGGAATGCATTTTTATACGGCACTTTTTAAGTCATCTGACTACTTAAAGTTCTTTTCCACAAAAATCCACATTTACATGTTCACACACAAACGACAGGAGGCACAGTGCCAGTGTGCTCATCAGGAACTCACACACACATTCAACATCCTGCCCAGTCTGAGATGCAGACTGAAAAAATCAGGGATCATCCCACCAACCTTCTAAAAAGTGACGACACTTTCTACCTCCTGAGCTACAGTCAGCCATCATTCTTCTGTTTTTACAAGACAAAGTGTCTATTTACTTGGTTGATGATGAAAATTTGAACAATTTACTGAGAAAATGGTGTAATTTATGTAATGAATTTGATATTACAAAGGAGCACATTAAAGTGTAGTTTAGAGTGGCATTTGTTTATGTGTGTTTGTGTTAACATGAAAAACTGTAGCATTAGAATGACAAGGTGCAGGCAGCCACTCAGAGAAAGCTGATTCTAAACGAGTCTCATTTGTCATCCATCAGAGTGACAGCATGCGGACAAGTAAAGTAAATTGATGGATTAGCCAATTAGTATAAATAAGCAGAAAAGAAATAATTTTTTGGAAACTTTTTGGCAACAAGGATGGATAATATGCATTACAGCCAGGCATGGGGGATAGGCTCCTAACGTTACATTAGGTTAGACACAATGTTTTGTTTTGGAAACAACTAAATCAATATTAACTTGTTAACAGCAATCAGCTGTGAAATTGTTGCCGGGCTCTGTCTCCAGCCAGGTGCAGTCCAACATCTTTAAGTGCTGCATAAACTGACAGTGAACTTCTGAGAGATTGTTGAAGTAATAAGCTCTTGATAGCACACTGTCAGACTGTCGGTCTCTCTCTCTCTCTCTCGCTCTCTCTCTCTCTCTCTCTCTCTCTCTCTCTCTCTCTCTCTCTCTCCCTCCCTCCTCCTCCTTCCTCCTCTCCTTCTCCCACTCCCTCTCCCCTCTCTCTCTCTTTCTCTCACGCTCTCTCTCTCTCTCTCTCTCTCTGTAAGAGGGTGACTTCAACATTTGGATATTATTCCGTTTTGGTTTTAAAATTTCGAGTTTCTGTCTATTTTCTCAATTCTGCATCAAGAATTGTGATTAACTTGCACCACTGATAAGTGTTACTCCAACATAGAGCTGGAGGGTCAGCGGTTACTGGTAAGACTTAGCCAGGAGGCCACACTGGTTCCTCAAGTCTCACCTGTATCCATCTGCCAGACGTAGACCGAGCCGTCAGAGCATCCAACCACCAGGTAGTCATCTGCCGGACGCCACTTGATGACCTGGATGGGGAAGAGGTGCCGCGATGCTAGCATGATGCACTTCCTCTCCCTGAGACTAAGCAGGCCGACAGAGTGGTCACTGGCCACTGAGCAGACACAGTGCTGCACACGAGTCTGCAAGGAGACAAAGCAGGAAAACATGATTATCCCGAAAACTAAACCTGATGACAGAATGGAAGGTCACTGAAAGATCAGTGGAGCTCAAATTAAACTGAATCTCTTTAGTGGATATGAATCAATTTTTTTGTAAAGTTTTACTCTGAAGAAATTTTAAAGCCCATGTTTCAGGGACGGTTCCTGACTTTGATGCCCCAGTAGGGGGTTTCATCTATTCGTTAGTTAGATGCCCACTAAAACCACTAGTCAGTACTGTGAGCAGTGGTGACTACTGTTGTTCCTAACACAAGAGCCTGAGGATGAAACATAAGTATTCACAATAAAAAACTTTCTTTAAGAAATAAAGTGCAGCATGTAGCAGCATTGGCAGAGATCCAATCACAAGTGGTCATTCAACACACATGGGGACACACTGTAATGGATATGAACTGATGTACTTCAAGCTATTTAATTGTGACCTGGTCACCCGTGACGCATGTTACTACCAGGTGTAAACAAGCTAAACAACTCAATGCAGATGATCAACAGACAGCTGTTTGATGTGGCAGGACACTCAGGTAACTTTGCAGAGAAGGAGACAAAACGGTTTTGTGATATTTTAAAAACTCTCCGTTTCCTCTAATGTTAGTTATCTTAAAGTGCACTGTTCTTTTACTTGTCAACCTAGCACCTACCACAAGGGTGGGGCACAAGGCCTGTGACTAATTGATTCTAAATTTCTTTAGAGGGAGAAACAGTGGATGTGCCGCCAGCTTCTTTTTAGAGTGTTTCCGCGTATTTATGTAGAAATTCATTCAAAATATTAATCATAGCTGGGTATATTTACATTCTTTCAAACCTGTGTGGTGAGGAACTTCAGGACTTCATTGATTTTCCAAAGGTGAGCAGATGCAATGTCATCCAATGTCTTAATTAAGGCATGTGTGCAATAGGTCAGTTTCAACAACAAAAGCATCTGTCATCTGATTTCTATGGTAACAACACAGGTCTGACCATTTGATCTTAATGTCAGTTAAACAGTATGATGGTCTTATTTGGTTGAATGGGCGGCTGTGTTTGTGTCTGTGCATTCAAAATCTCACCACCATGTCATTTAAGTTATTAAGTTATTTCCATAGTAACAACAATTACATCACCCCTTGTAACATTTTAATGTAATGTCAGCAACATAACACACTTCTTCCTTTCAGTACCTTCACCACTGCAACAAAACACAAAAAGAGCAACAGTAATTAGAGATCCAAACAATATACTAAAAAAGAAAGATGGGCTGTCTCATTTGTGTCAGGAGAAAAGTAAAAAGGAAAGGTTTAATAGTAAGACACAAATAAACCTTTTCAGAGGTCTTACACTGCAGTTTTCAGGTGGAACGATGAGCTGGGTGATCTCTCCTCCATGGACACAGAAAATGTGCTTCATCTCCCCAGTGAAAATGTCCCAGACGATGACAGAGAAGTCCACTCCTCCGGACACCAGCGAGCGCTGGTCGTAGCGGGGGGAGATCTGGTACGGATACAGCACGCACGTCACCTTGTTCCGGTGACCTCGCAGGGTACGATGGGGTGGCCAGCCTGCAGAACAGCACACAAAAATTACTGATCTGCATTCCACACTGTAGTCTCATGTTTTACCTGTAAGGGGGCTTTTACACCTAACCTGTAGACCTATCCGGTGTGTTTGGTGTCCGCGCTAGTGTAAAACCTTTCAGTTGAACTCTGATAGAGCCTAAACATACAGGTTAAGATGCCCTTAAAAGACTGTACATGGTCCTGTTTCCATCTGACTCTGATACAGTCTATGACTATGAACCTAAAAGGACCACAACTAAAAGGAAATTATGTATCATGTCTTTGCTTAGTCGAGACTTAATGAGCTGAACCAGCTCAGCATTTGTTTTCAGTTTAGGAAGTGGTAGTCCTGTTTTCATCATCTAGTAATTGTTAAATGTAGAAATCACATAGTCAGTGTTTTCCAGCTTTTACTTTCTCATCCCTAAACATCTTTGCCTTCCAAGCATCCCTCCCTCCCTCCTCACCTCTCCTGAGCATGTGCTCCCCCTGCAGCAGCTGCACGATGGCAGTCTGAGTGGCAGGAACCAGGATGATGCTGCCGTCCTCCCTCCCACACACCAGGCGACCCTGAGAGGGGATGTACACGCTGGCTGTCACCTGATGAGACGAAACAACATACGGACTGAAGCCTTCTGCTGACCACATGAGAACATTTTATAAAACATATTGAAACTTAAATACATAACACTTCAAAAGTGTATACTTCAAACAAGTAACTCTGGTCAAAGAGTAGGGATGCATGATATTTATTAGTGCCAAAATTTTTTAGCCAGTGATGGGCTATTTAAATTATAAGCTGTGGGTCATAAATAGAGCTGATAATAAAAAAACAGAGTTGATGTTATTGGCTTAATAAAGGCAGCATCTACACATTCTAATACAGTGGGTGGCGATCTTCACCTTTAGAGTTGTTTTGCTTTAGAGGTTACGGTGGGTGTGGATGTTTTTTTTTTTACTGTTTTAGAGGAAAACAACATGATTGTAATTTGTAATACATGTTAGATAAGTTTCAGAAACGAAGAATAAAATAGTGATGTTAGTTAAACCATCAATCTTTGTATATGCTCATTACTAATAAGCCTTTACTATCCAAAAGTGTGCATAAACTAAGGAATATGAACTGTTTTTTTATAGAAAAATGTGAAATTATCAGTCACTTTATCAGCATCTAAAATGAGAAACAGGTAATTATCAGTTCTTAGTATCTTTTGAACAAAAAAAAAATGTGTTCATCTCTATCAAGGACTAGAAACACAAGTGTCACATTATCTGGGTTCAAACCTTGATGGGCTCTTCTTTTCCAGGCAGGACACTGAGCTGGTCGATGATCCCTGCAGACACGGGAGTCAGCTTATCAAACGCCTCCTGGAGGCTGATGGTGGATGACACCTGCAGCTCTGAACAGAGACACAAAGAGACAGAAACATAGTCAAGTTAATAGATTAGGACCAGCAAAACTATAGTCTCAGATAAAGAAATATACACTGAACTCAAACCAGAGAAAAAGAGCAGAGAAATTATATATACATCAAGATCTGACTGTTAAAAACATTAATGAACACATCCTTGGTAAATTTATTTTCATTAGAAACAATTTTTTTATTACATTTTCATTGGATGAATTTTTATATGAAGTAAGATTATGGTTCTTTCCTGAACATTAATTTACAATCCATGTGCCCCCAATTCTTGAGCCCAATAAAAACATCATTCAACAGCACAATGACATATTTTGTCCACTAGATGTCATTCTGTCTCAATAAATTTACTTTACAAAGACACAACTAACTGAAAAACCTATTACTATGTTTAATAATTAGTGTTGGATATAACTGTGTGATGTCAGTCATGCAATTCTTACCTGCAGTGGGGGTCAGCGCCTGTGGAGGTGAGGCGTCTGGGATGCTCCACAGCGAGAGTCTGCCTGCTGAGTCTCCTTGGATCAGCAGCTTGTGGAAAGGCTCCCGTCGGCCAAAGAAGAACCGAGTCACAGGGGGACAGATCAGAAGCTTGAGCAGGGTGGAAAAAAAGATGAAAATATATGTCAACATACAAAGATCTAAATTTCAGATGTCAATCAGAGCACACACATCTTTGTAACTGCTTGAGTGCTTTTCTGTCTGAGGGCCATGTGAAGCTGAAATGTTTGGTTTTGCTCTCTTGTTGCTTTCATACAAACAGCAACGACACACAGCAAACTGCATGAAAACAGAACCACTCTTCTGATTAACAAGGACACATGATCCTCTGCAGACTAAGAAACATGTAAAAGTCAATTGATAGCAAATACAGACTCACACTAACTTGCTGTTTGGGTTTTACTGGGACTTTCATTAAATAACAGTGTACATGAAGTGAAGCAGCAATTCAAAACAAATCTAGACACTGAATAAGTCTAGCAATAACATCTAAACTGCTGTACCTGAACATGTGCTAATGCAGCACAAGGGAAAGACTGATGATTTTAAAACTACAGGTTCATAGAATGTGGATCAAGTGACAAACATGGCGTCTGTCTCACCTCTTAAGCAGAACCCAGAAGTTTCAGTTTCACTTAGCCTCTACAAAATAATCACATTATTTTTTGCTTTTTTTGCTTGATTGTGAAAAAAAGGGTCAACTTCTATAAATTTTGATTTAGTTGCCATCATGCTTTGGGGAACGTGAAGCAGTCAGCAGTGGCCTTCACTTGCAATGTGTCTTTAGCCAATATGTCTTTACACGATGCATGTAAAACATTGAAAAAACATTAGCAGAGAAGTTCCTGTTAGCACTGGCTTACTGTTGATACCTCTCACAACTCTTGCAGTGGAAAAGCGTGTTTGACCAAACCGGCCACTAAGAATCTAATGTAAATGTAAATGTAAGTTAAACATGTTGGCAGTTCTGCTTTAGGGTGAATTTCTTCAATTTGTTTCTCAAACAGCAACTGGACCTCAACTGAGGTAGTATATTAGATTGCAGCATCAAGCTATGGTCAAAGTCTTAACAGATCCATGGCCTTGCAACTGTCCAGGTTACGACACATAGGCACTATAGACCTCAAAAAGCAAAAGACAAATACCCTTAATTAGATCCTTACTGTAAAAACAGAATCAAAAAGTAGATTACTAAATAAATATAGCTTTGAAGCTTGCAGAATATGATTTCTCTCTCTTCTACCAGAGCATGTAGAAGGTAAGAGCCACTTTTATAAAGATTCAGTGAGGTGTTTTTTTAACTGAACTTCTAACAAATAAGTAAGTTCATTTCCAGGAGCTGCTGGCAGGTGAAGGGTTGCAATGATCCACTGCAGTGAAAATGACAGACAGGATGAAAGCTAGTGAACCTGTGGGTGTGTCATCAGGATGAGCTGCCATCACAGCAACTACAAAATTTAAGGAGGTAAAGAAGCATGGAATGGCTAAGGTGTCCAGTGTGCACCACAGTCTGTTAGTTCAGCTCGTCTGAGCGCTGTGGACGATCAGAGAGGGGATGCAAAGTTCCACCAAATGTTTTAAACACACACAAAGACACACCACACACACACAAAACATCTTGATGTAAGATGTCAATAAATAAATCAAACATCAGTAAGTGGTATGTTTAAAAGAAACAGCAGTAGAGAGAAAGAGAAAGACAGAAAACATCAACTGACAGTCATTTATAAGTTTTTTCAATATATGTTTGAGTTTGTTTTTGCAGGCTCTGTGCTGCCAACGGGCGGGGTTTTGATTCATCATCTGGATTCACTTTTGACCAAAATTATAAATAAAGACTGGCTATAAAATTTTAAAAAATTAATAAATAAATAAGAGAAGCAGCTGTAAATTGAGCATAATATATTTCCACAGCATTTCATTTTTCATTCACTAAGTGACTTCTGTCCCTTTAAATTTGCAGAGTCAATTAAAGTCAAACTCCCTGTGCATGCTTCAAATAAGGAAGTCTTTTACTAAAAGAAACATTTTTTTTACCGACATCTCAGAGGTTATTAAAGAATGGACAATGAAGAAGCAAGTAGAAATAGTATTTTTGTTAGAGAAAACAAATTTGGAGCCGCATTTATTTAAGTATGAAATGAGCATTGTTGTAGAAACGAAATTCGTCTACGAAATTTGTTTGCAGAATTATATATTGTCTACATTTATCAATATAACAAATAGATAATAAATAATAGAGCGGGTTTAGTTAATTTACTATAATGTGACCAGATATGATGATCTGTCATCACTGTAGGGGTCTGGTCATTTTTCAGTTGAAAAAGATCAACTTTAACATCTAAATGTTTTTTTGAAACTAAATATAAATTACTTGAAACTATCGTTTATCAAGAGACACCTTCTTTAGACTGGGGATGAGGAAGTGAGTTCTAAATATAACACATGGTTCAAACAACTACAGGAGAACCTCCCACACCTGGTATTCACAGAGGAGTGAAACAAGCATAGAAAAATGTTGCTATCAATTGTTGGATGAAGCTTGAAAGCCATATACAGAACCACCATTTCCTCTTGTCCTAGCTGCACGTCATTCTGCATATATGTGTAAACTTTACAGGCCAAAATGCCTAGTAAAGATAAGCAATCAAATAAATTTAAGTAATACCATTCCTATCACATCCTGTTCTCTTCGCTTTGTCATAAACTCAGGGACTCAGCAGATCAGGTAATTAGTTAAAAAGCAGCTTGGGGACTTTGCATGCATCTTCATCAGTATGAAGACAGATGAGGAGGGTGATGGTGCTTTTGGAGGAGGAGTTTTGTTTTAGTGGGAAGAGAGCATGAAATCAGGTGAACCAGAATGAGTTCAGTCTCTCAGTCAGGCGGGAGGGAAACCAAAGAGGAGCAAACAAAACAGACTGTCCATTTTCGATGTCATCAACTCAGTGGCTCACATTTCAAATCTGATACTTTTAAAATATGTTTAAAGGCTACAGGAAGAATCTGCAAAAAATTTACATGAGTGACACCTGTCACGTGTAACTGCATTAGTTTCTGTTTCTGTTTCTGAGACTTTAAGACATTAGTATTTGAAAGTGAAGTTTTCCCCAAGGACATATTTTTGGCCCACTGCTTTTTCAATATACTTGCTGAACATGCTCAGTCAGGTTATATGGAACCATTATGTTCTCTTTATACAGGGTTTCAGCCAGTTAGAGAAAGTTCATGTTAGGACTTTTTAAGACCCCTTTAAAGACCATTATGAGTAATTTAAAAACTTTTTTTAATGTTCATGATGGCAAAAAGGTACAATAAATGTGAGAGAAAATCTTAATCCTATAATAACTGGCAAAGTATATCTACTTGTAAACTAAATGCCCTGTTCTCAAGTCAGATCTCCTTGAACTCGCACTTACCAAAATAAATTAACTTCAACAGAAATTATTTTTACTACTTTACTTCTACAGGTAGTTTTTTTAATGAGGAAATGCATTAGCAAATTGACTACATTCCATACACATGAGACCTAAAATTCAGATCACTATGTAGACTTTAAGACCCACAAAAACATTTCAGAAAGTAAAGACCGATATTCTCATAAATTTGTCTATGTTCTGTGTATGCAGCATGAATAATTGAATAACTGAATAATTGACATTTTGTTTTGCAACCCTGTGTTGGAAAAGGACAAAAAAAATTGCCTAGGTGCATTGATATAGGTTTAAGTAAAAGGTTGACCAGAGGTAAGAACTGGCAACTTCTGAACACAGTCTTATTTCTTTTACTTCTTTTGACTATTTCATTAGTTTTCTGTTTTTCATGAAAACAATACAGTATTTCTTAAATACAAAGTAAATGGGATAGACAAACCTTTAAAAATGCTGTAATTCTTTAAATTCCTTGAGACTACTTGCATTATTAGTATTACTTGAATGCAATTCAAATTAAATAAGGGCTTAGCTCTTATTGAATGAAAAATCCCATTCAGCCTTTTTAATGCCATTTTTGTGCTTATAAAGATTTTTTTTTTCTTGAATTAGTTTTCAAATCACAAACATACCACATGTTGTATCTCTGAAATGCACCAAGTTGGTATAGATTTTTTAAAAAAAGGATAAAAAGACAACTTGAGACTGACTTCACCTCACGCTGCAGGGTGAATGTGAGCCACTAAGTGGATTTATGTGTTTTCAATGCTGTTCTCACAGTTTGCTCCTCTCATATCCGGCTCTTACTTTCTGACTGAGCTGCAAAGTCTCAATTCATAGAAAAACAAGTAGAATACAACATTTCTTTCTAACAAACACTGCATATAATTATTTGCTTCTTGATCTCTCAAATACAAACCTTACATGGATCTTAACTCTTGACCCCGATACCAACCTCACAGTATAAAGGACCATACCAATGTGTTTCTACATATTTTACCGTAATGTTGGCTTTCTTTAAGCTCATTTTTGTGAAAACAGGGATAGCATTTTGCTGCAGAGAGGTAACCAATCACAGTCAACGTTATCTTTATTATTCGAGATAATAATTAAGTGGTATCCCTCTTTCAAATCAATTACTTGACTCACAGAAATAATTATGTTGCAATTCTTGTGACCCATAAGTCATTAGGTCAATTATGATTCTCTGGTTTCAGCTTCTCCTGTTAAAATATTTCCTGCTTTCCTCCATTTTTGTTTATTGTCAGTTGAGTTTCTTGGTTTAAGGCTATTGTTCAAACCAAGAGAAACAATTTAAGACATTCTTATGAGCTTTGGGAAGTTCAGAGCATTTGTCACAATCATCTACAGTAGGCAAAAAAATTCCAAATAAATAAAACATTTTTTTAATTAACTGATAATAATAAAAAACATTTGCAGTTTAATGTTTAGTAAATACGTCATATTGCAATATTTGTAAAGTGGAAATTCTGTAAAGACCAAATTTACATAACAAGCTATTCTGACACCTAAGAATGGGCTGCAGAACATTTAATAACAAATTAAACAACAACCAACCAAATTCACGTTATCTTTGACGAAACACCCTTGTTTACTTATTGTCTGTCCTCTTGGCTTTATTCTACAAATTCTGCATAATTACAGGACATACTAAATTACCAGATATTAAGAAGTAATATGTAACATTTAACAGTTTGCAGTCAATGGACTGAAACATGATAAACCACTGGTATGGTCCTTTAAAAATAGTGTAATAAATAAATTCTATTTGAAAATTTTACTTTAACCATTTTGCATACCCACATGTAAACATTTCTTGTAGACATGTTCAGAACATGAAAAATGGCATTAGTTTGGGATTTATTACTTCAGTTTTTAAAGCTTATTTATTAGCTAAAGGTTCTTTGAATGATATGGAGTGAGCACTGTAGCTGTGTCCACTTCATCTTTTGCAGCTCAGCCAAAAAGAGTGAACCTGCTTCTTCCTCCCTTTGGCTTTCAGTGTGCATTTTCTAGGGCTTACTGGCGGCTCTATAGGCCGGTGACGGTATAGCAGCTCTGCGGTGTAGAGCTCCAAGTCGCACCCGCTGGCAGGGAGGCACATCACCTCCACAACCACCTCCTCCTCCTCACCTCCTTCTCCTTCCTTCTGAGAGGAGTGAGTGAGGAGGTCAAAGAGGGAAGAGGGCATGGCAGCATCAGAGGACAGAACAACAAAAAATAACAAAATGCACAGACAACAAATAATACCTAGAAGACATTAAATTATAAAATATACATATAACAACAACAACATACTGGAGGTAAAAAATAACTGAACAGAACACCAAGGTCAGGCTCACACACATGGATTAGAGAAGATCATTCACCATCTCATTTAAGACAATCAGGCACCGATGAAGGAATTCAGTTTGTAGAATTCATTTGATCATTAAATTTTCAAACAACCCCTGGCATTTTAATAATGGCAGAGCTTAAAGTGATAGCCACCTCAAATTAAATGCTGGTCAATCATAATTTACTTTTTGCTTATTTACTCATATTTTTAAATTCACTATTTTTTACATTACCACAATACTTGCCCCAACACAACTATGTCATACAGACTATTTTAATTGAAGTAATTAGTAAATTAATACAAAATTTGTGTACCACAAGCTTTTACTTTGCAGTTTAAGGTTTCTTTTAAATTATGTAACATCATCATGAACAATGAGAAGGGCTATGCCCTATGAGTTGCCGAAGGCTTTCAATGTGAAACATCAGAGCTACTTAATAGCAAAAAATATTGCAAAGTAGAACACTCTGAACCTGGCCAGTGTTTTGCATCTGTGTTATATCAAAAAGAACTTGAAGCAGCAGAGTGATGAGTCTGACATGACTCTGCTGTCCTGCTGTTAAAATTTACATCATAAGATAACAGTGCCACATTTATAATGGGTTGGGCTGCATCAACAGGAAACATACTAAGTTTGTGGTTCCTGCCTGCATAGTCTGTTGTTTTCATGATTTTATCCTCTGATTTTTACACTTGGGCTCTAAGCTAAGGTTCTAAGCTTTTATAACTCCTTTATGCCACCATGTGTCTCCAGTTCACTGGTTTCTTCCCTTCTGTTACTTAATTGGGAGCATTACTTAAGCTGTGGATGTTTTTCATTAGACTAAGTCTAATCCATGTGCCTGATGTGAGCCAAATCAAACACCATCAATACAGACAAAAAAAATCTGTTAGACTGCCAACACAATACCACAGGACCAATACACACCTGTACACATGGAGCCATTTATGTCCCACATTTAGTGCTTACAGCAGCAGTTTAGCAGCTTGCATCATATTAACTGAATTATTTAAGCTGCTATTAATAAATGGGACCTGACAAGGATTGTTTTATGAGGTTTTAAACAGGTACTTCAAACAGCTACATCATCAGTATAGTATCTGTATATTACTGGACGGAAAACTGGGTTGAAGCAAACTGAGGTGAAGTCGAAAAAAGGCGGATAAAACACTAAAAAAAAAACCTAACAAGAAATGTCCACAAACTACAACTGTATGACTTTAGAAACACTTTTACTGGTGTACAGCAGGAGTTTACAATAAACACTTTTTTGAGCTGTTCCCTGCCTAAAAACAATCTGTTATTAATATTATTATCTGTTAATCTATTATTTTTAATATATTTTTTCAGGCTCAAAAATGACAAAAGCTTTCAATTATTTTGCTGAATATTGCAACATGGTATGAAAATGACTTTTTTTTTAGCTTCCAACAAAAATGTTTGTCATGTCTGTGAGGTGGATGTTTAAATCAAATACTCTGCAGTGTAGGCAAGAGTGAAGGACGGTGGACTGACCTGTTTGTCTGAGTAGTTTGCAATGCTGTACATGAGCGGTGGGATCGAGCCTTCTTTGGTTTTCCCAACATCACTGCGGAAATGTTCACTTGCATGCAGACAGCTGAGGAACAGTCAGTGTTAGAGAGCCAGTTTGTTCTCCGATAGTGTCTTCACTATTAGATAATACTGAGCAGTGACAGAGAGCCTGAGGAGGAGCAGCTTTACCTGGCAGGCAGCTTGTAGATGTAACTGTGGCCGTCTTCAGTCCAGATGATGACTTTGTCTGCGGCAATGAACTCTCCTCCTGTCCATGACTGGTCGTTGTCACAAGACACTGAGCAGAGCAGCGAGTAGTCACCTGCATCAAACACCTGGAAAACACAATAGAAAGAGAAGAACATATTTATTAATAAAGCTTTAAGACTGGGGGCAACACACCTGGTCCACACAGCTCAGAGTGCATAGCATTACCCCCAGATTCCACTGGACACGGCCCTGAAAACATCCAGGTTTGGTTACATCCTAGATGCTGCTTCAAAGCCCACTGGAGGGCAATTTTAGAAGCAAAGCATTCTGCCTGGTAACTTGCTAAATTTTTGTGATTTGGAAATTTTTGTGCTTTTATGTGTGTGAAAGTAGGCAATTGGTTTCCTTATTTGTCTGTTAAGTGTCTTTTCAGCAATGTGATGCAATCGGAAGGTCTCCACAGGGTTATTTATTTTGAAATTTGATAGGGTTCTCTGTGCCTTTCCTCTGTGACACCTCCTTTTCTTAATCAAAAACTGCTCTGTGCAGCTTTATCAACCTTTTTTTTTAAAATTAGTCTCCCTGCATACTTCTTCCATAGAGCAAGCCACAAAGCAGCTACTGAAACCTACTGCAGCTTGTTTTTTAGAAATAAAAGCTTTGTCTTGAGTGGCCACACTCAGCTTTGGCAGCCATGTCGCAGCTAGAATGCAACACAGCCACACCCGCTGATATCTGTTGGCTTCTTGGTGGTGATGCAGGTTCTTACCCTCCAGTACTTGGAGCAGACGACCAGCAGGCTGCTCTGAGTGAAGGTGCAGAAGGAAATGCTCTGACAGCCCTGACAGTAGATGGGTTTGGACTCTTCCTCAAAGACAGGATCCAGGTCCTAAACAGACACAGCACACACACACACACACACACAAAAGAGAGCCTAAGATGATGTGCATTTCAAAACTTGAGAATTCTAGAAATACAAGAAATGTCAACCATTTTTTGTGTGTGTTTCCTGGTATCTTGATTAATATGGGGAAAAAAATTGCAGTGCATTTATCCTATATTCTTGGAGAAATTTCATATGTAATTCTAAATCTAAATATTAAAATGTTCTCTAACGGTCATAGCAGTTCTTTGAAGGCCTGAGTTCACATCAATGTTTTCAATTTTTTTCAGCAGTAAGCACAGATCTGACACAAAACAGACATATTTTCAAATATGCAAACATCTGCTCGGCGGTGTACCTGCATCCTGCTGACCTCAGCTGTGATAATCCACACTTTCAAAATCCCTGTCACCGACACCGCCACAACTGTGTCCTCTACAGAGAGACAGGAGAACAGCCAGTCAAAGTTAGTGCCTCATGGTTAATCCTAACAGTTTGTATAATGGTAAATTAACATACATACATTTCACATGGCACCCTGCTGACATATTTATTGGCAAAAATCTAAAAGTAGAGCAGAGAAGGACTGCTGATGTCTCTCTTTATTCTTCTGGCTCATGCTCCAGTTCCATTCACCGTATTAACTTACTACTGAACAATGGTTCATTATCACACTGATTCAGCAAACTGTTCAAGAATTCACTGAAATAAACATGATCCTTTTTTCAAGAGGATTCTAAGACAACTGTCATCATCCTAACTTTAGCAAGTGGAGCTAAAATATAAGAATGAGCTAAAAATTTCCTTTCCAAAAAAGTGTTGGCAAGGGCACATACACGAGCAAAGAAAAAAAAGAAAACAAAAGAAAACAAAATAACAAAGGACTGCACAGTCCACTTTACTTATAAGGACTGAAAAATGTAAAAATTAGAGGGGTGGGGGTTGAACTATCACAGGCATATGTACTCTGAACAGGATTAAAATCAAGTCACCAAACCTGCCCAAGAAAAACAAATGCTGTCCATTTCATCTCCTTTTCTTTCCAAACTCCACCTGTGTGTCTCACCTTGTGTTCTGTGGGATCGGATGATGCTCATGGAGCTGATCCAGTCAGGAGAGATCTTAGACACCAGGGAGTACAGGACCTCAAGGCTGGTAGCATCCATCACAAGGATTTCTGGGTAATGACCATTACAAAGCAGACGTCCCTCCCGCTGAGTGCCGATGGTGAATTGATAGAACTGGAGAACCACAGAGGACAGGAGAGACAAAGAGGGAGAGACTACAATGTGAACCAAAACACTTTTTAGAGATCAGACGCTCACAGGGCAAAACCACTCCCTTTGCTAGTGAAAAATATGCAACTTATGTGAAACTAGAGAACAAAGATTATTTGGGATAAAAGAAAAAGTGAGAGCAGTAGTGGCTTGTGAATGTGACAGGACTTGTACTGGTGAAACAGCCGTAGAAATGGTCAAGCCCTCAGTGTTACACTGTTTTGATAACACTGTGTTTCATTCATCCTTTATTATCAATTGGCCTTTATTTATTACTCATGTGAGCCTGAGCCACCGTTTGAGTGTGTCATACCTGTATGCCTGTGTGAGCACATGCCAGCTTGGTGAACTCGATACAGCGTCCATCATTCACATCCCATAAACACATCTCTCTGGAAACACACACATTACATACATAGATATGATGGATAAGGACGTCTTGTGAATTTAAACCTACATGCTAGAGTTTGTCTTTAAATGTTTTTTGTATATATGTCAACTGACAACTACATTTAGCAAAATGAATTTTTAAAAAGCTACTGAGGTTAAAAATGTATCTTAACAAGTCATTCTGGCATGACATGAACAGCAACAATGGCCTTCTGATAGATGTGTGTTATATAAGTGTCCTTACCCGCTCTCCGATGCACTGACAATATACTGTTTGTCGCTACACGTGCTGGCTTTCGACAGACAGGTGATGGAGGCTGTATGACCAAACAACATGGCTCTGGGACAAATCTGAGTAGAAAACAAAAAGAAAACTAAAAAAAGGGGTTATAAGCAAAGTAAATAAGAAGTAAGAAGCACAAACAAGCACTAAGATCAGACCACCACCTTCACCCTAATCAGTACCTCCAGCTCAGGCGTCATGTCCCAGAGGCAGATCTGTCCATCGTGACAGCCGGTGATGATGGTGCTGAAGTCGTCCATCACCAGCAAGCTGCTGATGCAGTGGGTGGGAGCCGTCCGGCCCCATAGCACTATGGGCAGAACCAAGTTGTTCCCCGACATTATGCTGCTGTGTCTAGGAGGTGAGAGTGACAGATTGAAAGTGTGTCCTGACAGCTCTGCTAAAGCTCAGGATTCAACAATAAGGGCTGTTTTAATATGAACAATTACATTATTCAACCTGGAACCTGGGTAACAGAACATTCATTATGAGCTGTGTAAATGTGTATGGCATTTCTTAGTTTAAAAGAAGCTTTAACATATCAGCTGCTGTGTGATGCCGTAGGTATTTAACAGACTTAAGTAAAGTATCTGACACACAGGCAGCTGTGGACAACAAACACAACAACAGTATTTATGTTCCTTAGAAATACTGGATGCATTCAGTAACACCTGAACAACATCACTGTAAGATTCAGGCATTAATCTAGCATGTGTCTGACCTATCTGAGTTACACTGATAGCAATATTTTTGTTGAATCATTTCATATAGTAATAGCTGCAATATTAAAGAAAAGAAAATGAAGGAGAATGCATGACGTTGGTTATGTGATGATGGAGCTGTGTGCACACCTACGCTGACCGAAGCAATGCAAACTGAGGCCCTGTGCAATTTATTATGGACCCATTTCTGTGCTGACAAGTGAAGAAAAGCACTGGGGATAACTCTGCTCACAAAAAACGTCTTAAATTAGCTCAACAATTTGTCTTGTTATGTGAAACACTGTATTCTCCCCTTCCTCGCTAATTTATGTTAAGTTTTACTGTGTAACACTAAAATATCAGTCCTACGGAACAGAAATATGCCAGGCATGGTTCAAAAACATTAAGGGCTAAAGCAGCAGCAGCCTGCTTGACCTACAAAATAGACCCAAAGCTTTGGCACCATGCTCACAGCTGTTGTGATTATTGTTGCTTGCTGCTCACATGAACAAAAATGAGACGCAGGAGGTGTTCTGTCACTGATACACATCTAATAAGTTTACCTAGGTATTTTAGGGGGTCTTTTCTTGAATTTAGCTTTCTTTCAGCTCTTTTTGGGAAAATTTGATGATGTGATTTCAAATATTTTTTGGGGAGCGAGTGGGGGTGTGGGAGGGGGGGTATATTCATTATATTGTTGTCTGTCCTCCACAGTGATTCTCACATCAGCTGATATAATGCTCCAGTGATAGTTTATTATTGTACCATATCAGTCTGAACAGCTGCAGCTACCAATCAATAACTGATATCTTATAAGTTGTTGCGTAAAACAGTCAAAGCCTGCCATGATGGGTGCATTCATGTATCCTGGGTTATAGCTCCTTAGAAATCTGCCATGATCTTCTATCAATCTCATTCTGACAGATACCTTGCTATGCAGGCAAGTTTTGTGTGAACAAACTAACAGCTAAGATGCTAAAACCTCTTTCAAAAGGAGAATCGTGATGGAGAGGCTTGTTGTCACTGCAGAGCTGCTAACACTCTTTGTTCTTGAGAGTTAGTTGGTTTTAAGATTCATGGAGATGAAGTGAAACCCTTTTGTGGAGCTCAGTGATGGCTCTGTGATCTAGCCTGCATGAAATACATCACCAAGTACCTCGAACTCCAAGGTTTCAACCAGCTTCTCAGCTCTCTGTCTTAAAAGCTGAAATCATCAAGTTTTATGTAATGGTAAGGTCAATAAGTGGTAACATTGCATTTTACAACTCTGCAAGAACAAAAGTCTGCTACAATATCAGAATATGCTGCTGACTGTGCTAAACTCCTTCACACATTATGGCTTTCACAACCTCAAGTAAACAAAAGAAAATGTACATATTGCTACACTGTTTGATGTGTAGCCTAAACAGTGATATCTTAGAGATTCTACAACCTAATGACAGACTCAACCTGCAAGTAATATTCGCATTATTATCACCTGAGATCAGACACCTGGCCAAAGAAAAGAAGTTCCAGCCACCCAATCAGAGGATTGAGTGTGTATATGTTCAATAGTCTAGTATGACCCCTGGAGGATAATATGATAATTGAAATGGCCTTTGGCAGAAAAATAAGTTTCCCACCCCTAGGATAGAAAGTCCCAGATTTGACAACTTCCTCCTAGTGTATATTATTATACTGCCAAACCTTTCCATAGAAGCATAGGTGTCTAAACCATGGAGTTAGGTCCACACCATCTGTAATGATTTTTAAGTTTATTTTTGAATTTATAAAAATATGCTCTCTCACCAACCTACTCTCAGCATCTGCCTTGTATGTAATGTATGAATTAAGGAGTCCAGTCCATTGATCCAGAGGTTTTTATTTTGGGAGTGCCCTGACATGCCTAATTTAACTAGAGAAGTAAACAGATTCTTCTTGACGTGATCTCACTGCAAACAAGCTGTCTGATTGCTCTCTCTTGGAAAAAATGATAAGACACACTGATAGGACAATGGCTGAGAGACATGTCCTGCCAACTCTTAATGGAAAAGATAAGCTACATCCTCGAGTGCAAAAAGGAAGTGTGGGAAGTGTTTATTCATTATATTAAAAGTGGTGATTTGGATAATGTGCCTCTTAGCATAAAGAGACAAGGGATGGGTGGGTGGGGAGAAAGATGTTTGGTCAAATGGTCCTAATTCATTATGACTGGAACCTTGAATGAGGTACCATTACAGAATTTAACGTCGTTTGTGTAACTTTTTTTTATCCTTTTGTGTTTTTTGTTCGTTTGTGTGTTTGTGTGCTTGTTCGTTTGTTCCTTCCTTTCCTACTCTAACTATAACATATCATTTAAAGGCAGCCTCTCTTGTCATCTGACATAAGTCTTTCAGTTATGGACAACATAGGACAAACAAGTTTGATGACCCTAATTTAAAATGTTATGAGGTTTATTGGGTCCCTGGAGCTGCCTGTCTAGCAACAAGAGTGTTACATGTTACCTATATTGTAAGCCTGACTCTAACTTGGTAATGTCTAATGGTTATTTTATGACTTTTTTGTCCAGATTTCTCTTTAAAGATTTACGAGGCTTTTAATGCATGGTTACTCCATGTGCAGACAGGATCACAGGGCCTTTCTAGAGCTTGCAAATTAATATTTCTTGAATAGGTTTCATTTGTTGGCAATGGCAAGCTAAAGGTGAGCAACACATACCACAATATGCCAAAATGCTAACGCTTAGCATGACTGCATGTAATATTAATTGTGCAGACATTATCTTAGTAACGTTAATATGCTTACATTAACACTTCTCCCGTATACACATGTAGAGAGTTGAACATTAACGCATTAACGTTAGTCGTGTCTGAGACACAAATGCAGTCAATAAGTCACGAATCACCGTTCAGTAACGAGGACAGGTACATAAAACAACAACGGTGACCCTTTCGACCAAAATAAGCCACATAGCACAAATTTCACATAAAATTAACAACGGTTTGTGTTTTGTAATTCATTTGAATAAGTAACCTTAACGTTAGCGTTACAATTAACTTGGATATACGGGCTGCGTAGCAACGTAACGTTATAGGGAGTAAACACCTTTCAGATGTTTGACAGCTTGCATAAAGCCAGCAATGGAGCATTTTTTTAACCTGGGATATCTGTCAGCTGTTAAATAATAATGTGTGAGAGAACAAATTAGTTAGATGTGTAGTGTTCTTTTAAGTGCTAACGCTAACCTACACCTGCAGTGTCGCGACTAGCTAACGGAACTGAAACACAGTTAAAATATTGTATTTACGTACCAGAAAGAGCTGTCTCACTGGAACATTTCCCTCTAATAAAGAGCTTATCGATAAAAGTTTTTCACCGTGGCTAATAAAAACAAAAATGATAGTCCTTTTCGGCCTTATTTTAGCTGCTTATCCCACTGACAAACCAATCTCATCGGTCAGCTGATCACAAGACAACCGAGAGCCGTCTTCTTCTTCTCTGGAATTACTGGCAGATAGCAAATAAACTGGAGACGCATACCGCCACCCATTGTACAAGTTTGTAACATTATATGAATTTACCTCCGTAGCCCTGTGTTATCTAAATTCTTACTTTTTCAGACACATTGTTACAGAGAATGCACCATAAGGCTACAATGACAGCTTCTATAGCATGTTAATTTTTTTTACAGGTTATCACTACAAACTTGACGTGGTAAATCGCATTTTCTTGCAGCGTCCAAAAAGAACCTATTAAGACGCTCCTGATGTTGATGAAGATATAATTATAAAAAATAACGCAGGGTGGCATGCTGAGCAATTATCACTGGTGAGGGAATATCACTTGTATAGACATATATATGTCTATGGCTTAAACAACGAAAAACCATATATGGGGACGGACACTACACCCACTCAGCTAGCCTGGAGGTATGCTAATTTAGCGTCTCACCTTCGTCTAACTAGCCGGCTAACCGTTTGCTAACAGCGGTAAGGCTAGCCGGACTTCAGGTGAGGATTTTCGGCATCGGTCCGCTGAACGTCATTTGCGGTAAGTCTATATTAAATGGTAATGGAAGTATTGTCAATGAAAACGATCATAAAATAAGAACTTGTTAATGACTGAAAGCTGAAATATTTACATTACTAAAAGACTAAATCGTGTCACTTGCTTCGTTCATATAGCGAGCTGCGGTAACCCTGCAATGTGAAGACTTGCAGAATTATTTTACGAATATACTGATTATGTTAAGCATTTCTGTTAACTTAAAATACATGTTTAGTTTTACCTTATCTTTTCATTAAGAGTCGCGAAATTAATCATAAAGTCCATCTTTAAATTAATCTAAAGTGCTCTTGGGATTAACGTTAATGTTAGCAGTTTTCTAGATTGACCCTGGCATGCTGAGCCCTAATATTGTCAGCAGTTTCATATCAAGTTAAGTAGAAAGCGGGATTGTTACTATTATAGTTAAGCCCGGAGTTAATGTTCAATTTTAATGTTTTTAACTTGTTGTTAATGTTTTGTTACAATAAATTGTAATTTTATTTTCACTCCGTCTGTCTCTATTAGTAATTGAAAATATTAAATCTCACTTCACTTTTAAACCTGATCGTAAATTAAAAGAACAAACAAATCATACCATACAAATAACAGTAAAAATAATTTCTCCATAAGAAGAAACACTCAAGTCCTTTGCCAAATTAGCTTTTCAGTGTGCCGGTAGTTTTTATAAAAAATGTAGTTTTCCTATAAAACGTTCTTTACCAAATTTAGTGGAGTATTAGTCTTTGTTTAACTCTATGGTAAGAATTAAACTTGCATGATTTTTCTAACTCAGTATTTGTGATGATATGACTGTATGGACGAACCTCATAATCAGGCAACATGTAAATGTCCTATGAAACTGATGACTTCAGTGTCGTCACTGTGGAGTAAACATCATCTGACAGTAGCTTAAATTTTCTCCGGCCTCCTACAGGGAAAAAAAAGACTAAAGGAAAAGAAACACATAAAATTTTGTGGTGGCTACACTTCTCTATTAAAAT
The DNA here is from genome assembly GCA_029814665.1 of Acanthurus lineatus. NCBI lineage: Eukaryota > Metazoa > Chordata > Actinopteri > Acanthuriformes > Acanthuridae > Acanthurus > Acanthurus lineatus. Next base: position 2,648,200 of record JAPZDV010000011.1, on the reverse strand, counting down.
TGACAAGCCAATGGCATACATGGGTTTTATACTGTCAGTGGTAGTAATGTTACATTTCCCCGGGCTCAGTGGGACAAAACAGTCTCAAAACTGGATTACTAAGAGGTCTCCATATGCAGTAGGACTGCAAGGGCTTTAAGAAAAACTTAAGATGCGGCATCCCTGGGCCCACGCCCTAACTCCCCTACCAAAGGTAGCCCGAAGCGGCATGCAGCAGCGCATTGTTCGGCTCGGCTGTATGTCCCTTCCAAGAACGCAGGTCCGTGACCGGAGCAGCCAGACCAGTGGCGTCCCTGGCAAACCAATTACCTCAACCATTCACTCGGATTAAGTTAATGTGACATTTTTAGAAAATAACCTTAAATCCATTGCAGTTTGCCAAATTAATCTCCTTTGCGTTACATGGGCATATCACAAGTTGGTGGCGGTGGTGACCTGCCGCGACAATGTTATTCACTATTTTTCCTTACAGATGGCTATTGTTGTAAAGTTTTATAAATCCAATTTTAAAAATCAAATTCATACTGTTAGAATGTAAACATCCCTTAAATTGCTCGTTATGTTAAGTTTTGACTTAAATGTATGTTCGTTTAAGAAATGTAACGTTATTACGCATAGGGCTACGATCCCCTTAGCATCATAGCCGTGCACGGCAGGAGGACCTGCTAATTAAGGCTAACGTTAGTCAAAAGTTGCTACAACATAATAAAATATCATTAGAATTTCACTTACCAAAAAAAAACTGGAGCACCGTATTCCTGGACGGTCTGTTGGTACAGTTTATCGCAGAGCAAGTCATATTATTTGTCCAATATTGCCTTGTAAAAATATCTACGAAGGATTAATACAGCCAGAAGGTCAAGTTCGGTGAATTAGCCAGCTAGCAGAATTGGCTCAGATAGGCAGCTCCCGGTTAGCTGTCATTCAACGTGACCACGCACTAATTTATGCAAAGACAGCTGAATTTTAAGCTTAAATATAAAATTAACGAACGACTTATAAAAAAAATCACCTCCCTTAGAGTTTTCATGAGATGGTAAAGAAGCTGTAGACAAAAAACGTTTTTTGAACCAAACTATAAATATGTTTGCTTCTGCTCTAAAGTTGTCCATTTAACTATGGGCTCCAATAGCAATTTGCTCTCTTTTGGAGCCAGCTCCAAGTGGTAAGTCGAGGAACTGCAGGTTTTTATACTTCGGCTTCAATGCAGAAGTGATGAGTTTTTTTGTTTGTTTGTTTTTAAAATCTGTATTAAGAAATACAATGCAGAACAGTGCAATACAATACAATGTAATGACAACCGCCAGGGGGCTACAAACATTCAGAAGCAGTATATCAGAATATCATATTACACAAATACATTGAAAAGAACACAAAAATCAAAAGTCTTAATGGCTTTCATATTAGTGGGATGATGTCTTTATTGTTCTATATGTAGTATCTATGTGAAGGCAAAATATGTTTGTAGATAAATGACAAAGAAAGTTGCATCTGTTTATGAAAATAGGATAGTTTTGAGGGGATTTTTCAACATTATAATTACAAAGTAAAAGGAAATTTAGGCCTCCTAATTTGGAGAAAATAAAATTTGGTATGAAGTTCCAAGTTGAAGATGGGTTCTTGATGAATTGTTTAAGCCAATTTATTTTGAAAGTATTATTTAAAGTGTAAATGTCTAAAAAGTTAAGGCGGAAGTGAGGAGTTTGCTGCTTGGTCTTATCCATCTCTTTTACTCTTCTTTTTCTAAGAGTAGGGGCGGAAGTAGTTATGCTGTCGTGTTGTTGTCTTCCGCACTGCTCAAAAGCGAGCTTGACAGTCGTTTTCGTTGTGAGGTCGTGAGTCTGCACGTGTCCGGCATGAAACTGAGGACTTTGGACAATTTTACCACAGCTTTGTTTCTTTTTTGGACTACTCTGTTTGCTTGACATGTACAGCTTGTAGTTTGAGCTGCTGAACGCGTGTCATGATGATTAGAAAGGGAGAAACGTGTTTTTGTGGGCTAGCTAACAGCATGGGCTTTGAGACTAACGTTAGCTGAGCGAGGACAACATGTTCAGACTTGTTCCAGACACACCGAGGGAGTGAATGGACAACGATACCTATATCACTGGAAAAGCCGCGAGTTATCTGGGTCTTCAATCGCAAATAAAAATGGATTACCAGTTTCCACAGCAGCTTTTTCCTTCGTTTTACAACGGCGGACCGCCAGACTCTGTCCAGAAACAGAGCGCTGGAAACTGGGGCAGCTACGGAGGAGTCAGACCTGAGGTGGGTCCGCTGTAAGCTCAGCACTAACACTAAAGACTTTAGTTATGATTATGGCTGTAAGTATACAGAGGCTGCGTCAGATTAGATGACGAAAAATCTAATTGTACTTTATGATCCCTAAGTATATTTAGATGACAAAATTGAGGTTTAGTGACTAATCAGTCAAAGCTTCATGCTTCAAAAACCCAAACCTACTTTTTGATTATTTCCTGCATTAAAATAACATCGTTAATTTTGCTAATAGGCCCGTATTTCTCTTAAAAACACATAACTGCATTATTTGCCAAAAAAGTATTTCTATTGAGCAGACAACACTAACACAATAATATAGTCCTCGCTAACAATAATTATCAGCACATAAACCAATTTATAATTAGTTAAAAACTCCAGCATAATCTGCTCTCAGCTGTAGCGATGTGCTGTTTTCTCTACAATAAAACACTTGTGTTTTGGGGTTGTTAGTACTGGGTCAGCAGATTCAACATGTCACCTGTTTTGTGCCTGTACTGTGAGACTCTGGTTGGTTGTGTTTGTTGTTTTAGGGTGGCTCCGGTCCTCTCTCCAGCTGGACATTTAAATCCAGGCACCAAGTCAGAGGGGAGACATGGCGTCACACTGAGCCTGTACCGGTTCCCCTCCTGTCCCCTAAAACCTGTGAGTCCATGGCAGCAGGTTTCACCTCTTCTGGAGGTCATTCAGGTCTCAGACTGTTCTCCCTCCAGTTCAGGTCTGGAGCGCTGAGGCAGGTCTGTCACTCAATACTAAATACCTAACATGTGGTTCTCAGGCATTTTAAGTAAAGATGGTAAACTGGAGTACAGTGTTAACTAATTTTAAGAGTATTTTTTCCAGAGTATGTTATTAATATGATTAATCAAAAATAGAATTAGGTGAACCAGTACAAATAGAGCCAGGTAAATGTCAGAGAAACAGCTCAAATCCTCTTAATATTTGTTTTACAGACTTAACATGATTTACACACTGTGTGTATCTTGTAAAACTTAGTGTAATTTTTCAATATCCCACTGTATAAAAATATCAAAATGATTTGAAAACTTTTTTTTCCAGCTGCCCTTTGGCCTTCATCACCTCCGGATCCACTGGACTTCACAGAACATGTAAGTGCAACAATTCAAAACAGATAAACCCATGAAACAGTAACACATTTTGAAGAGATGTACTGTCAATCTGTTCAAATCTTTTAAGACGTAGGTGTCTTTTTTGTATCTATTTGTACAAACCTTTGGTCTTAAGTAACTGGGCACTCAAGTTATGCATATTAAACATACATCATAATTTATATGTTTTGTATTTTTTTAGAATATGTATTGAACAATAAAACACAAAAAATATTTTTGTAAATTTTAAGATTATTACAATAGTTTGTTAGATTTTTAATATATTAGCATATTTTGGAGTTATCTGTTATTTTTCATGATTTTGCAAACCAGTCAGATCAGGTTTGGTGTGAACACAACCAAGCTCTGCAGCTTTAATTGTGTTTGTTTGTTTTTTGCTTATTAGTATTTTAAGGTTTATAAACAGATTTCATTTTTAGATGCAGAACTTCTTCATGGATAACTGCCAGGAGGCCTTTGGGTGCATGAGCAAAATTCTGGGTGAAAACTTCAACTTCAAACAAAGGTCAAGAGAGGTGAGTTTCCCTAGAGAGGACTTTTTATGGCTAAACCTTTTAGTCTGTTTGTTTGATTTTTAATCCAATTATTTGCTTTTTAAATTGTTTGCTAGACAAAATAATAATTCAAGGCTATCAGCCTGGGCTCTGGTAGTTTTCAGATTTTTTGGACTGAAACTTGAAATGGTATAAGATGGCATTTAGGTACTTGGCAGCCCTTTGACCTGTTCTTTTGCCCTCTCCCTCTTGCCTAGTCTGCATCTGAGCAAGGTCTGAATGTTTAAATTGTGGATTCATATTTCAAGCAATATGTATCAATCATCATCAGTTAATCAAAAGTCATTTAATTACTGAAAATACTAACATTGGGTTATTGTAGCAGCATTTCCTATGTATACGAGTTTAGCTGCTCCATCTGTTATTTATTTATTAATAGTGATTTATTCATCATTAATAGATTTTGCTTATCTCTTACTTAAATTTTAAATAAGAAACTAAGACAGATGAAGAAGAACAAAAACACTGTCCGTGGTGTAAACCTGGAGCCACTGCTTGTTGGTTTTCATGTAATAAGAATTTGTGTTTGTGTTTTGCTTTTGTTGTTTTGCAGAGATGTCGGCGTGATTCAGTGAACATGTGGAAGGTGAAAAACTTCCTCAGCATGATGAAGTTCAAAATGTGAGTGGAACTGACTGATTGGCGAGAGTGGAAACTTTTTTTTTTTTTTTGTGATCAATTCTTTAATGTGTATTATTCATTATTTACACAATGGGGGAGAGGAGTATCTCCACAGCCAGAAGAAAGCATACAAATACAATACAAAGCCACTACCCCCCACCTCCATTTGCCCATTCCCCCAATCCACCCACTATCATCCCCACTTTCAGCACCCTTTCATGATGAGATCAAGGCGTAAAAATAGATAAATAAATAACCCAATATAAAAACAATACAATAACAACGAAACAACAACAATAAAAACAAAGAAAAAAAAAAAAAAAAAAAAGGGGACCCAAAACACACACACCCCCCCGGGGGGGGGGGGGGGGGGGGGGGGGGGGGGGGGGGGGGGGGGGGGGGGGGGGGGGGGGGGGGGGGGGGGG
>JAPZDV010000011.1:2601293-2643093 GCA_029814665.1 Acanthurus lineatus | reverse complement strand
AATTAAAAAATAAAAATATAAAATAAAATAAAAAAAAAAAAAAAAAAAAAAAAAAAAGAAGAGTGAAGTGCAACACTCTACCTTGACCATCAGAAGTCCTCTCCAAAAAAAGGGAGAAGACAGCCCACCCCACCCCCCCAAAAAATATACCAGTCATCATGGAAGAACAGTCATAGCCCCTCCACCCTCCATCGAAAAGATATATTTAAAAGACCAAAAAAGAAAAAAAAAAGAAAAGCATGTATATATATATATATAAAGTCTACATTTTAAACTGTAGGCCAGTAAGCCGCATAATGGGGCACCACAAACAATATCAAATCTCTTAAAGTCACTGAAACTTGAAGAGCAAAATTAAACCGAGAAGGACTGCTGTCAATGAAAATTTTAATAAAGTAAGTGGTAAAATTATCATTTCAATTGTTCAATTGTTCAAACATAGAGAGGACAGTATCTTTCATACTGTAGTCAGTTTCTAGATGAAGCAATGGAGAATAAGGAGGAGTACAAATCCTGGCTCAGCATTCTGAAGGAATCATGGAAGATTCTCTTTAAAACTTAGTCTTTCAAGGTTCAGTCTTACCATTTGAAGCATATTCACCGCCCGACAATTCAGTCCTCCTTCAGGGAAGCGATGAACTGCTCAGCCTCGCTCAACTCCTGAAAGGTGTAGATGTTGCTCCCCCGGGAAAGTTTGATTGTAGCAGGATAGAGAAGGAAGGCCTCGAATCCGTGAGTGCGGGCTTCGTACATAAGCTTGTAGCATGGTCTACGACGTCTTGTTGTGGCCTCACTATAGTCTGCAGTGAACTTCAGTAGGATACCTTCTACCTCTGGAGGATTTTTCCTTGCTTCGTTGAGTAAGCGGTCTCTGTCAGTGTAGCGGAGGCACTTGATAATCAGCGGGCGCGGGCGTTGTGCCTTACCGGGACCAGGCTTGGATAAGTGCCCCAGACGGTGGCACCTCATAAGCTCCGGTGGAGTGGGTCCGAGGGCAGGGAACCATTCAGCAATCTTCTCCGTCAGGTAAGCATGAGCATTCGTTCTTTCGGCTCCCTCTTTGAGATTAAATATGAGCAAGTTATCCCTTCGTGCCCTGTCTTCCATTTCATTAAGTTTGGCTTCAAGAGTTTGTAAATTTTTCTGACATGTAGCTGTTGACGTTTCCACATTAGCGACACGCTCCTGAAGGTTAACTGTTTCGGTGCGAATATTTCTTATCTCCTCGGTGTGCCGTGACAGAGTAACGTGCATACTATCAATTCGTTTCTCAAGTCTGTTGAAACGCGCTTCGGATTTTTCATCAGCTTCTTTGAAGTATCTTGCCATTGTCGCCTCCATCACTTTCACCAAGGCCGCGTTTTCCTCTCCGAGCTCTTTGTGAAGTTGAGCCGTCATGTCTTGCTTGGCAGCAGTTGCTTGTCTTGTTTTTCCCATTTACTTTGGGCTATAGTTGAAAAGTTAAGGTTCGTGCACACAGAGTAGAAAAACTGACCGCACAGTCATTAATTTTGTCAAAGTTTATGGAGGGTGGACGCCGAGGATTACTACGCTGCCACCATGACACCGGGCGAGAGTGGAAACTTGAAATCACCTGTGGTTATTGATGTTTTATTTCCTCATTTTGTGTCTTCTTTTTTAGATGTCAGCAGTCATATTGCTGCAGGGCGCTGGATGCGTACAGTGCTCTGATGTCAGATGTGGTGCATGATGTCCCTCCTGAGCTGCTGGGTGGCCTGCTATACGAGGAGCTGACAGGGCAGAGGGACCGTCTGCTGTTCTCTGAAGGAGCCACAGGAGGCGCTCTGGCTTTTGTCCCCTTCTTAGAGAGCGACAGCAACTCTCCGCATGGCTGCCTCCTCTACCCTGGAAACCAGGGACTGGATTGCCTCAGTATCCTGCATGTTATGCTGGAATGAAACCCTTAATACCTAGAAAGTTGTTTAACAAACATTTTTCTAATCCTCAAACAACTTTGTGTGCTAACCATGCAAAGTGTTAGAACTGAAATAATTACCTGATCAATTTAATATTTGATTAACAGCAAATTAATCAACCAGGGTGAGGTATCAGGCAGCCTAAGTGGTTTTCAGCACTAACCTAAAAGTCTGTGTAGTAGCAAGTATTAGACTGTGAAGTTCTGACATCTAGTCAGATTGAACAGATAGTTCCTGATTTAACTACAGTTTCACCTAGCTTGTATATACTGACAAAAATATTTAGACATTATTTAACATTGACACTCAGGCCCCATGTTACATACAAAAGGTTTTCCAGAAAACTTGATGCTATTTTGATATATGTGCAAACAACATAGAGCACTACACTTCACAAATGGTGTGTTTCTGTTCTTTCAACCAAACAAAGGATAACAGATCCACATTTCTAGATTCACATCCTTTGGATTGAGGATAGAAATGCATTGATGGTTTTCTGACATAAAACAGTAACAGTTGAGGTCGAGGTATAATGGTTTTGTTTCCATTGTTCTGTTGGTTCTGGTTCTTAACGTAGTACCTCAGATTTCCACAGAGTGGAGCTACAGCACCACAGGGGAAGCTTTTCTTGTGTGGACGCCAGCAGCAGTGATCCATTTAGCTTCCAACTAACAGGCCCAGTTAGACAGATCAGCTTCGCCTCCCTGTTCAACGATTGTAAGAACAAAAAAATACTCAAAAATGCTGATGTGGTTTCATAGTTACCTTCAGGCCATGAAGACATTTTGATGCCTGTTTGTTGTTGTTTGTAGGTTGTGTTGCTGTGAGGTCAGATCACCTCTGTGGAGTTTGGAGGTTCAGTGAAAGAAACAAACCTCGTCTGCTGCAAGTCATCAACACCAAAGAGGTTGCAACCTGTGTGAATGTTAGGTGAGTGATTGTCAGGAGGAAAAAACATCACTTGAGTTGAGTTAATTTCCAAATGAAGAAAAGGTGTTAAAGTGTTGTTTTTTTGCTGCTGTTTGTCATCAGTCCTCATATTTTAGGTGAAGTTTTGGTGGTGAGCGAGAGTGGAACTGCAAAGCTGTGGACTGTTGGCAGAGGGTGAGGAAGTCTGTTTTTAAAGTAGATATAACTTTTCACATCACAATCCATTAAATGTCCACAGAATCAGGTCTGGACATTATGTGGTACTCCCCTTTCATGCATGAGCAAACAAAAGAGGGTATTTCATGTCAGACATGTTCTGATCTTGAAAAAAAGGGGGTAGAGCACAAAAAGGGCATGAAATGCGTTTTATTTACGGCACAGTCAATACACGAGGCTACTGACTGATCCATGATGATGAATTCACTTGTGTTGATATCAATACTGCATAAATTTGGATGTTTATAAAAGAAAACAGTATACAGGCAAACGAAGTAAGAGTATAAAGCACTCACTTGCTGTGACGCTGACCTGCTCTATTCTCACATGGGCCCAAATTTGTGTTAATTAGATTTAGGACTAGGGAGCTAGCAGATTAAAGTTGGTACCAAGTGATCTGGACATTTATGTCCGCACTTACAAAAAGGCCTTCAGTTTTGACTACACTTAAAAAACTTATTTGTCCGATCAATGGTCAAACTAAATTTATAGTGACACTCTGTCCATCAGGATGCAGAAGGTTCGGGAGGAAGAGAGCAACCTGTACTTCAACGCCAAGTCATCGTGGCGATGGTGTGAGTTCTCTGCCCACCCGAGGGTGATGCTGTACGCAGACAGGACAGGGGTGGAGCTCACAGACATGAGGGTGAGTTTGTAGGTAATGTGGTGGAAGTCCCAGTTATTTCTTCCATTTTAGTGTTGACAAGACGGAGATGAAGATGAGATGTTGTGTATTTGTTATTTTATCATCCCCACATAGGGCAATATAAGTAATTGGGTGGCTATTGTAGGCAGTTCACAATTTGATTCTGATTCACAGGATTACAAAGTAATGATAAAAACAGTTAAAGATGTATCTTAATGCATCTTAATGTGCCAAAATTTTTATTTCTGTACATGATTTTGTTTAAAAAAATCATTGGTAAAACTAGATAGATTAATAAATGAATGGCCCTGCCTGTTTGAGAATAACATAGTGATGAGGTGGCAAAGCACTCTGCTGTGTTAATAACATTAAATCTTCGGCAGTACAACCTCTCTGCTTCACCCCAACTCTGGGGAAAGCCATCATTGTCATACACTTAGCAGGCGTAGAGCAGAGTTTATTGTTTTGGTGTGACAGACTGAGCATAGAGGTGTTTCTTTACATCAGAGTTGGTTTAAGTTGTTGAATGCTGCAGTTTGTGTTGTCAGCTGGTCTCATTTCTTACAACTGGTTGCTACTAAGCTCTGTTAACATTAGTGCTGGCAAAGACAGTATTCACAAAACTCCACATGATGTAAGTCTCGCAAATGTAATTATTTAGACATTAAACCATAACAGCCTTGCAACTACTGCCTTTTGTGAGTTTAATAAGAAGACAACTTCAGATAACATTAAGGTTTAATGCCGCAGTGTGTATTAGTCTGTTCTTGTTTGCTACTGCTGAACACTGTTCCAATAACATTAATCTATTGTTGACACAGTAGCAGGTATTAACAATATAGGTCATGTGGTGTTTGTCTCACAAAGGTTAATAATATGACATTTAATTAAAATATGCTTGCAACCACTGCCTTTAACCCCGCTTGTCCTCTTCTACATCCATCTGATGCATCCTTTTCCCCTCCTGCTCTGTTCCTTTAGATGGATGCTAACTCAGGTCACACCCTGTTTCGAATCAGCAACACCTCAGAGTGTCGAAGTGGAGAGAGACTCATTCTGTCTCGATATCTGGGGGAGGTCCACCCCTTTCACCACCTCATCACCACTCAGGTACAATACTGAAACAGGGAATTGCAAGAAGCATGAAGTTTGTGCCAGGTTTGTTCAAACCAAAAGAACTTGATTTCAAATTCTAGTACAGCTTCCAAAATTTTAAAAGATAGCAATGATGTCAGGCTGAGTGTGCAGTAATGTGACTCAAATTGTGTCCAAAACAGGTACAATATCTCTGTTTCTATTCAGGGACTCTTCTTATAGACAAAGTTTCTCCAAATACTGGAGCTTACAATTTTAAAACTTCCTAGTTTGCTTTTTATCTCTCAGCACTCGACCTACATCATGGATGAGCGTTTCCCCAGCGTGCCCATGCTTAAGTGGGATCACATGATGAAGTTCCCACCCATGTTTTGTCATGTCATCCCTGGCTCCTCCTCCTCAGGCTCATCAGTGGGCAAGGAAGGGATCACAAAGGTCCTGCTGGGCTCCCAGAGTTCTCAGGAGATCACACTGCTGCAGTACTCAGGTCAGTTACCGGTGACAGCAATCAAATGGAATCTTGCACCTCATTTTTTAATAATCTCTTACCCATTGGTGTTAAATCCCCTAAATATCTCAGGCAATTGATCATTTTGTAATCTTGAGAGTGTTCAGATTCCTTACTAACCTTCCATATAAAACTCCTGGTGTGTATGTGGGTATGGGTGTATGTGTATGTGTACTTTCAGGAGGCAGAGCAGAGGCCTGTTTCAGCCTTGGTCCTCCTCAGTTTCTGCTCAGACCTAAAGACAGTTTGAAACACCTTCCTGTCCAGATCCCTCACCGCCTGGACACCGCAACCAACAGACTGTCCTCACCTGCAGCAGGTACAAATAGCTGAGGGGACTAGTGTCTGTTTACTACAGTTAACATTAAAGAGTGACAGAGACAGTTATCCACATGCCTCAGAAAGTTGTTACCTTCACTGAGGAACAGTGTAGAGATCTTGCCAAAGCCCAGTAAAGCTGTGCACTGCCAGCTCCAAATAATTGATTTAAAAAAACTGATGGGAGCAGCAAACCACATGCTGCACTTTAGAAATCTTGTAATCCCCCTTATAATGGGGTTACCAGATTTGTAAAATTTTTTAATTCGTTTTTTTTTTCATATCAATATGATTTGGATAATGTTTTTGTTTTGCTCTCAGGTCTGACTTGTATCCAGGGTAAAGGTGGTGAAGAGTGTATCTGTATCCTGCAGCTGACAGAGACTGGAGACATTTTCTACCAGATACTTGAGCTTGTGCAGCCGGACGCATCTCAGCCTCCAGCTGCAGAGGAGGAACCACAGCCTCAACAAGCAGCCAAAAAATGGTCCCAACCAACTCTGAACAAAATCACAACATCAGGGAGCAAAACTGCAAAACAGCTTCAACCAGACTCTCAGCTGCATATATCAGACACATCTAGCGATGAGGACATAATCGAGCCAACGCAGTTTCCAGCTGCACTGAGGCTTGTGCCTGAAACACCAGAGAGGGAACAGCGAGAACCAAACATGTTCTCAGACTCTCTCTCTGAGGATTCCGAGTCAGAGCAAAAAGGGCGAAACCTAAAGCAGTTGTTGCTGAACGTCATTGTCAATGATACTGAACTGGATCAAGTGAGTGGATCGGACAAGGGTGTGAAAGATGGAAAAGCTGGTAAAAATAATGCAGATAGTACTGAGAAAGCTGGCAGCGTGGGGGAAACTGTCAGCTATTCCAGCTGCTCGAGTCATGTTGTAAAGCTCAGTGACAACGCTTTTGTCACATGGAAACATTGGCTCCAAAAACTGATGCATAAGAGCCGGGAAAAGAAGCCCCGCCCACACTGCCTGCAGCACTTATCAGTCAAAACTGAAGGCCTCCTCCACCTGTCTGAAGATGTGGTGAGGGATTTGACAGAAGAGGAGAGGGTTCAGAGCCTGCAAAGTGATCTGAGGGCATGCATGTCCAAACGCTCACTGCTGGTTCACAGCACTGTTTCTGGTTCTCTCAGGACTCCAGATATTGAACCGGTGCCAAACCTGGTGAACACAGAGGACTGGACAGATCAGCTAAGCCAACGCCTGACCCTCTCCTGGCAGGGGGAGGAGGCTTGGCGAGCGTGGTGGACGGATCAGCTAGGGTTGAACAGGGAGGAGAAGGTGGAGGCTCTTAGGAGGAAGAGGAGAAGGGAGAAGGATGCTAAAAGAGCTTCTGGCCGGCGCCTGGAGCTGTCCGGGAGCTTCACCTCATCTATTAGCTATCAGTCAGAACTGGATGACTTCTCTGATTCGACGGGCTGGTCCTCTGCAGCCAGCCAGAGCGCATGGTCAGACACCGAGGGTACCATGTCCCAGCTGGAAAGTGGGACGCCAAAAGCTGCGACACCCTCTACTATGCAAACGGACTCTCAAGTTCCTACTCCGGCTGTCACACCTCAAAGTGTCAAAGACAAAGGGGGTGACGAGCTGACACCCAGTAGCACCCACACCCTCACCCTGTCCCAGACACCAAAACCTGACTTCACACCATCCAGTCAGAAGAGGAACAAGCGCACAGCAGAGGACTACCTCAGCTCTCTTTTTGCACTACAGGTGTGTTTACTAACTTGTCATGTGGGTCTAGAATAACAGCACATCCATCCAGTCAACAAAGAAGCTGCAGTAGTGTTTGCAGTGGTGGTGGCAGTTAACTTTTGTCATGATTATGACAGGTTACATCTAAAAATGAGATAATTTAAAAAATGAATTGATTAAATTGCCACCTTGGGCTACTAATGTCAAAAAAATTTTAAAACATTGTCATCTTAGCATTTTAATTGTAATTTAATTTAATTGTAATATCCTTATATGCTACATAATATATTAAATGATAGCATGCTTAATGTTGACCCTCATAAATGTCAGCATGCTAACAACACGCTGATTGTTTAACACTTAACAAAAGGGTGACAGACTTATGGCCACAAAAATTGCATCAAGTGTGGCTAAATTGAATGAAGCTATGGGTTAAGTTGACAAAATCAACAGAAGTTTAAAAAAAATTTTTGGATCTATGTCAATTAATCCTTGCAACAAATATTAGAGCTTCTGTATGAACATAGAATAGCGTTAGCAGTATTGGTGTTATTTACTCCTGGGATAAATATATAATCAGCTCTCTTTGACCAAGTATATATACAGATATTTTTTTCATTGCCTGATATGGACAGCCAATAGACATAAAAGAAGAACAACGACAACAAAGCTATCAAATAAAGGTAGACAAGGCTAAAGATACACATCTTTTTTTTATGTTTGAGGTTATTGGCAACCAAGAATTAAACACCACACGAGTGTTCCTATGAGGAATAAACACTAATGTGGTGTGTGATTCTTGTTTGCCTATGACCTAAAACATAAAAAAAGATCTGAATGTGCCTTTGAAACACAAATACACTTCATATACCTTTATACTGTAATAACTTAACTTTCTTTTTATAGGATGAGCCTTCGCAGCATCACAGTTCCTTTCTGGAAGAGGGGAGCATGATGCACTCACATATGGCCCCCTCTTCCTCCCAGCTCCGAAGCTCCCAGTCTTTCCCTCAGAGGAGCGTCAGAGTGGATCTGTCCCAGGACTCCTTCCCCTGTTCAGGTTTCTCCCAGTCCCTGTCCCAGAGTTCACAGGGTCGACTGGGGCGGTCACAATCATCACAACCCAAGAAGAAGTCTCGAATGGGATTTTGATATATTTTATTTTTTACAGTCCATCACGCAGAGAGGGCCAATTATGTGGAATACCAACTGTGTTTTTTTAACAACTCAGGAAAGTAAAAACAAGAACTCCCTCAAATTAAAGAGATGTTTTTCTTCTGATTTTTGGCATCTTTAGTTTCCTCAGGATTTGAAAAATGGATCGATAATGGTATTATTCACTGGGATTGTACCTAAAATAAACTGAACATGCAAACTGGATCTAACTGAGCAGGATAAACTGACTGCATGGTGGAATAGGCTCCATCCCAGTGTTAATGATCCTAGAAGATGCCTGGAGGCTGAAGAACATGGAGTGCAGACTGGTTTGGTAGGACTTAGCTGAACTTATTATCTTTGTTTTGTGTATGTGTCTTATGTGTGTCTTGTGTGTGTCTTATATTTCCTGTGGTCATTGTGTGTGAGTGTGTGTGTGTAAGGGAAAATAATATAAAGAAAAACAACATCAGCTGATCGGGGCAGTCATTCAGGCTGTAAGATTAATTTTTTAACACCTCATTTCATAAGTGTTCTCAGTGTGGATGACTGAGCTGATGATTCACTATTTTGACCAGTCTAGTTTTACTGGTTTGTAACACTGTTTCATAGAGACGAGCTCTGCACAGACTCCAGTGAAGGACATGCTGTACTCCAGGATCCTTTTTTGCCTTTTTTGCTTTTGTTTAAATAACTGTATTGTTGGTGACAAAAACCGACAAGAACTTAGGAGAATTAGAGTTCACATGACTTAAATGTCTTAAAAGTGACCATGTCAAACAATAAGAAAAAAGTACATAGATAAAGTCAAAACTGCTCTAAATTTTTGAAATAAAAAGGACTTAATCATACTCTTTCTGGCGACAGGAAAACATCAGTCTCCTTCTCATAAACAGCTTCTGCCAACATGCTGCTTCTGTAATTGGCTGGTATACTGAAGATGTCACAGACAATTTTACATCAGTCCACTGTCCAAAACCAAATCTCAAACACTAAAGCAAAGTACAACAAAGTTTTCACTTAAGAGTAGAGTATTAAAATAAGACATTAAGAGGGTTTTAGGAGTACACCCTGATTTTTCCATAGTTGCCAAAATCAGCATCAGTTTACAACCTTGTTCCCCAAATAGTTTGGATGCTGCTTTAATAGTGAATGAATCAGCATAACTATTTGCTATTTACTTTTGACATATACTCAACAGATGACTTGCTCGACAGTGACAGAGACATGTTCTGTTTTGAGGTTCATTGTTGGCATGAACATTTTTAATATTGTGTAAGACTCTTATGAAATGGCAATGATTGTTCCAGGTAAGAGACAAACCCTCAGGAGATTCCAGGCAAACTGACTTTTGGCTGGTAAAAAATTTGGATTTTGATTGCAGAACACATGAAAGTCTGGCTGTTGGTTTTATTTATTTGTTTTCTTTTTTTACTGATAAATGAAAATGCACCTTCCCTGATGTGAAAATAATTTTTTAAATGAAGGTTTTTTAGATCTACTTTTCTAAATAGAACTGAACTGATTTTCTCAATAAAACCACAACTCAAAGATGGTGTAGGTTCTCATTGACAAACAACAGGATCGGGGTAAAACTTTCCCATCACTTTACCCAAAGGGCCACATGGAAAAAAAAAACAGTAGAAAACAAAATGTGAAAATCAACTTATAACTTTTTAATCCAAAGAAAGTAAAAAGTCCTTTTTAGTAAAGAGTTTTTTACAGAAAAAAAAAGATCTTTACTGTACTACTGATGATTATCATCAGGCTCTTGGTCAATCACTTTTGTTTGTTATTGTGCAGTTTCTGCGGTTTATTCAATTTAGTTTCAGTTTAAATTCAAAAATAAATCTAAGGGGGTTGGCAGCAAATTGTTTTCAGACAAAATAAAAGAAAGAGGCAAGGAATAAAAAATAATATTTTATAAGATTTTTTTCTTTTTCAGTACAGGTGACAAAAAGAGAATAAATAACTTAATATCTACAAAGACCTATTAACAGTTTTTTTTTGTACATCATTTACAGTTTTACATATTTTTGTATTAACATTTTTGACATTTTTTTGACACATAGCATTATTCTTGTTCTTACAACATTCTCTCTCAACAGTTTCAAAACACCACAGACTTTTAAGCTACATCCTAAAATTGGCAACTTTGAATTCTTTAAACCAAGATCATACATACACACATCCACAAACACACTTGTTAAATGTTTTTATCTAAACATCCCATTGGTGTCACCAGGGCTTGAATCTAAAGGTTATCAGACTGTTTTGGAGTAGGTTTAGATCTCTCCCTGCTGACTTTTAGCATGGCATTGACATTAGGAGACTAATGAACATGAGCTCTAAACACTCAGTGAACAGTTTCTGCTTTATCAGTTTCCCTTCAGACAGATGCAAACCTCCAGTCTGCCCATTTAACACTTGAAATTAAAAAGATAATTGTGCAAATTAAAATAAACTACAGAAGATGAGAGCAGCCGTGCCTGTTATTGCTTTTCATAATGCTATTATCTTAGATGACAAATGTTAGTCATAGTTTTCAACCATGTAGTCTAGATAACAAACTGAAAAGTTATGAGGTCCATCGTCAAAACTGAAATTTATGCTTTGGAAATGTAGAAAGCTAAGAGACCCAAACTGAAATACACTCATGGACAATCAGTCAGGATCCAAAATGCAGTCAATCCAAATAGGTCCAAGTAGAGTGAGAGTCCTAATTAGAATGTAGTTTGGAACTGGCCCAGGTCAGGTCACAAGGGAACTCATGACAACCTTTAGATCACACTGGATTCATTTGTCTCAGGCCAGTCAGAGAAAGAAGGTTAGAACATGACAGGGACTGGGCTTCAATAGAATTTTATCCAGTCCTTTACTTAGGTTTAAGTTCAGGTGTAACATAAAAAAATAGCAAAATTCTAATCCCAATGTAACAGCTGGACATCTTGTTATCAGTGTGCTTTTCCTTGAACCATCTTTAACTAAACATGAGCACCATACGTTTCATCATTTGTCATTTGAAGATAATAATAAGTCTTGATGACCCAGATAACGAGGCTGCAGCCACTCTCAGCTTCAGTAAACCACAAGACTCCTCCTTAACCTTAATAAAAACAGTCCTAGATTAATAACAGCCAAAAAACATACTATTAAATAAACAACACGTCTGAGCAATTTTTTTTTCTTGTGGATAACCTGAACCGTTTCTGGTCTGAACTGACATCTGATCATACTGCAGTGTCTGCTAGCTCAGCACCATAAAGATCACTTGTATATCCTTCAAAATTTCATTCAAATCTTGCATCCTGGAATGTGACAACATGCATCAACACTTATACAAACTAAAATCTACCTAGTCTATCACTTAAAGTCCGGACTGCACAGCTGCCTATTGTGTAAATCTCCACCAGCACCGGAGCTTATTGAATAATAAATTAAAGACATCAGGTATAAAGGTTAAGAGGGGGAGGGTGGAGACGAAGAGGCACATGGCGGCTGAGGCATCAGGCATCGAGGTGTTGGCGGTGTTTTTGGCGGCGGAGGTGCAGAGGGAAGAAGGGCCCCTCAGCATCGCTGCCCAGAGAACTGCTGAGAGACTCTTCACCTGAACTCATAACATCCTCACACGAATCCTCACTGCAGAGAGACACACACACAAGGATACACTGTTATAACAGTCATAAAGAGGTTTATACACACAGCTGATTAAATCTCAGTCTAGACTCTTCAAAGCTCTTCTGATCTTTCCCTTTACATTAATTTATTACTCTTCTCTGTGATTAAAAAAGCATCCAGATTCTTGACCCCATCTTTTTGTCTTAGCGACTGATTCTTAACAGTTTAGGAGAAATGATATCTGAGGAGATCAGATAAGAAACCGTACTGTCTCACCATACATGACTGTGTAAAGTGATCATTTTGAGATTCTCCTTAATACTGAAAAGTTTTAACAATAAGTCAAATGCTTAAGTAATTAATACACCAAAAACTTAGTTTAGATAAATTATATCAGTTTTTCTTTAAGCCAAAAGTGTCTTGAGAAATTTGTTTAAACGTTCCAAAAATACAATTAAATATATTATGAATATAAATATTAATATAAATATAAATATACGATGTTTGTGTTTTCATGGCTGTTGATCAAATGGAAGGAGAGATCTTAAGATAAACTAATGGCAGATATTGGTCACAATTCTTGATGATAAAAGGTCTGGACAAGAACTACTGTAAGTAATACGAATAAGACATATGGATCATTAACAAATAGTAAAAAGAAGTATCACTATGCCCTCTGATGACCTCTTCCTTCTGATCTTGCTCATATTTTTACCAAACTGAGACTGCAGACAGGGACTTAACATGACAGCAAGAAAAAAAGGCCAGTAAAGAGAACTTCTGTTTTAAACTTCCACCTATCAGCTGATCTTGTAATCAGACTTGTGCCAGTTCACATGTGACTCAGCTGACTGTCAGTATGTTAACATCAAATAATACTGATATGTTACCTAATTAAGAAAATATTAAGAAAGGTGTGGTGATCAGTAGGTACCTATTAGACTGACCTGCTCTGTGAATTATGTTACTGTTTACAAGAGACAGCTGGGAAATGTCCCCATGTTTACTTCCTCATTTCTCTGACAGCGTCATTAAAACAAAGTTCTGCTGAAGTTCCACATTGCATAAAGTGTGAAGATCTGTGGCCTCATGTGACATCATGGAAATGTCTGTCAGTGGGAGGTGACTAATGACTCGCACACATCCCTGTCCAGGAGATATGAGAGGCCCTGACAAGCTTAGTCAGACATACAAGAGGGGCTGGTCTGTCTGCGTGACGTGTTGTTACAACATCAGAAACTTATGTATTGCTGCACAGCTGGTTGCCTCACGAGTGCTATTACACATACAGCACACTGTAAAAAATTTCCTCTTCAAGTCAAAAACACTCATTTTGATCTCTTAATGATCATGACACACTCGAATTGACAAAAACTTTTACTTTCAGTTGATAAAAATCAAACTTAATGATAAACTTTAAACAGTTTTTATCAGTGTGGTGTTGCTAAACACACTGAAACATTTGCGGTGTCTGTGTGTGTGTGTGTGCGGGTAGGTGTGGGCAATATGCAAGGTGTGTCCAGTTGCTGTCAAAATTAAATGCCTCTGTTCTTGTCTGATGTGTCAGGTATTTTCCAGCAGATTATATATGCTGTGAGCTGGCACATGACGTCTGACTCAGGATGAAAACTGAGTCCAACACAGTCTGTTGCTAAGTTAAGCAACTCACAGTTTGATTGTTTAAGTTTGGTCTAAAGCACAGTACTAAGTTCTGACTGAGCTGTGTTTGTAGCACAAAGCATCAAAAACCATTAGCTTCTAAACCTTTGTGCTGAAAGGTTGATCATGTACTTAGTCATGCCAACTTTTATTTCCCCTCCCCCCATCAGACGCCTCAGAATTTTATGTATGGTTGATAATTTATTTCTTTCATTATCTTGGCTGAGTACTTTTACTTTATATGATGTTTTTTTCTTTATCATTTTAGTCAAATGACTTAATATCTCTGAATCAGTTTGTTTATTCCGGGAATATTCACACTATATCTTTTTTTTTAAAGGATGTGATAGCTTATATTTATTTTATGTACTGTTGATTTTTTTACTTAGGGTACTTGTACTACATTAGTATCCTATCCAGGTGTGTATCTGACAGGTGCGTGTGGGGTTCTGACCTCTCGCTCTCATGCCAGCAGCCCTCTGGGATGGTGGGCAGTTCAGGGACACTGCGGTGACTGAGCAGGTTCTGGGCAGTCCGTCTTGACACAATCCACTGCAGCTTCTTGTGGTTGGGTTTGCTGCATTCAGGGGAGGCATAGTCCGACAGACACAGTGCCACCCGCTCACTCCACAGCTGCAGCTCGCTGTCGGCAATCTGAAGTCAAACACACAGCAGTTCAGTTTGGTAGTTTGACCTTTTGCCCTTCTCACTGGCTGAATATTATCAGTGTGTTTAAAATAATCTGACAGAAAACAATATACTGATGTAAAAAACGTTCTTCGAAACAAAAATCTGGTTTCTTTTCCATCTGGTTTCTTTTCCAGATGGAAATTGAGGTTAAGAGAAACTAGGTTAGAAGAGCTTACATAAGTTTGTACTGAAACCTGACCTGCTGGTAATGTAACACCTGAACCTTAAAGTGTACTTAAGGGGGGGAGGGGGGGTGTTACGACTAACATGACTAACATGCAGGCAGGCTAAGTTTTTACTTTAACAGATCTCAAACAATACTAACCTAAGAGTCGAGTTAGAGTGGAAAAAAACTCTTCTTTTCAGATTTAATAGAAAAAGTAACATTGCAACAGCTGAATATTATTTGAAGTTTCTTTAAAAAGATATAGCTTTATTAAAAATGGCAGGGAGAAATGTGACAAAAGGGCGTGAACTTAAAATTTACTGAGAAAAAAAAACTAAAATTCTATTCAGGTGATTCCGTGAAGGGTAGAAAAGCCAAAAGATATCACCAGTTTAAACACAAACATTTGGCAGCTGTTAAAATCCCACAGTGGCTGCATGCATTCAAAAGTCACTTTTTCTTTAATGTGTGTCAAGCAGTCAGTGTCAGATTTAAGTGTCAAGGCGTGACAACACAAAGTTAAAAAAATAAAAAAAATAAAAAAAACATCACACAGGTTGCATAACTACAACTGTCAACAAAAAATATTTTGGAGCAGAGCCCTGCTAAAAATAAATAGACACCCTCCACACACACACACCCACCCATACACTCCTGCTGCTATTCAGAATCTGGTATCACATAATTCTGCCCTGCGTTCACTTCTCTTCTGATCAGCCAGAAACTGGACTCTCACCCTTAAGTAACAAGTCTAAACGCTTTACAGCTGGGAAATAAAGTTTTTAATCTCACTCATTTTTGTGAGTATCTGTCTCCATTTGATCTAAAAAGTGATGAGCTGATTTCAAAGTTAAATTTACTTTTACAGAGCCACCCAAATGCTGTAAAATTAAACCTTTCCGCTTTTGTTGTCTCTGCTGTCGAAAAGTAGACACTTTTTTTTAGCTTTTCTTATAACTCGGTTTCTACAGATGTTTACTTTTGTTACTGATAGAGTTTTTGTTTAATAATATTGTTACCTTCAAATGTCTCTGGATGTGATAGGCTATCTCCAGCATGTCCTCAGATTGAACAGCTTTGATCTCCTGCCTCAGGAGAGACAAGGCCAGGACGGACGGCTGGATGTCAAAAAAAAAAAAAAGGACAAAATGTGAGGGGCTGAACAGGAATATAAACAGAAACATGTTTGACATGTTGCCATGTATCAGTGTAGTAATTAAACAAACAGCAACCAACACACCCTATTTCTCAAGGTGTCGTTAGACTGCTGAGCTGTTGTAATCCAGTGTGATCTTTGACCTGCAGTGAATTCCTACCTTTGCTTTAGAAAAGGAGATCCTACACAGACAGGCTTTGAGCTGAGCTTCGAGCTTCTCCAGGCTCAGAGTGTCCTTCCTGTTCACACAGAAACACACAGTCAGTCAGGTTCCAGAGTGTTTTCAGGTCAGCGACGTTGCACAGACAGAAAGACAAGAATCTTTTATATCTTTTATAATGAAGAAGTCCATTATAACTACTGACTTATCACAAGAATTATAAAGATCTTTATAGATCCATAAAGTGCATAACTTCTAAAAATAAAAGAGAATTTAAACTGTGTGTTCGCTTTCAAAGCAAAGTCAGGCACATGAGAAACAAACATTGTGCCAGGATTATGTAAGTGTGGTGTTTTGGTGCCAGTGACAGCTGACAACAAATCTTATCAGTGCTCTTCGGTCAGACACTGAAGTTGACTGATAGTTAACTGATGCCCTACTTTAAATAGAGCTGCTGTGTCCAACTAACAGTGGTGTGAAAAGCTCCGCCAATCAAATCATGGGAAAATCAATCTGAACTCTTGTTTTTCATGTTGACATTATGTGATGTAAAACAAATAAATGCCTCAACAAGGACTACAAACTTGTAATCACATGCAAGTTTGTTGCTGATGCAACAGAAAAAAATAAAGTTGACTCAGTGTCAACTTTATATTCTTAATCTGCAACAATTTTTTAAGGGTCTACAAATAGATTTTCATGGTCATGTACTAAAGTTGACAAAGTTAAAAACTAATGATTCAGAGAACGACCAGTAGGAATGAAAAGACGTGGTCTCACCTGTCTGTGGAGTGTGAACGTGTGATCTGATGGTACAAGTGCAGGAAGGTTAAGGCAGTGATGGCTTTGGACTTGAAGTTGAGCTTCTCAGCAACAATCTTCTCCATGCGCCCAAGGTCGGACACAGTGAACCTGCACTGTCCGATGCGGATGAGCTCGTCGGTGGGCGTCACGTTGCACTCCTCCTCCGTCACTTTGGCCGCCATGTGAAGGCAGCTGAGGCTGACGCAGGACAGGTGCTTTGGCTGAATCTGATTTGCACAACATGGGAAAGACACAAATTTAGAAAATGGCTGGTCCAGTCCAACAAGAATTTATCAAGCTACAGCTACCACTGACTAAAACCCACTTCAGGCTGCTGTTCTGCTGAGAGCACAACAAGAACAACAACTAAATTGTTTTAATCCCTGATTCCCCAAGAAACTGAATAAAGAAGTTGGAGGTAAAGAATTTATTAACTAAGACTATTTACACACAAGAAATATCTCTGTTAGAAATCCTCTGCTTTGTTTTTGAAAAGAATTTAATGCACAAAACACAACTTCAGACAAATTATTTTACCTAATTAAGCAGACAGCTTAAACTTATCTGCCTCTACATCTTCTACTTGAAGCTTTTGTATACCAAATAAACAACTACAAACAGATTCTGATAAAAAAGGAGAGATCGGGTGTTGTATGCCCTATCTGTTGGATGCATCTCATACCCTCATCATGGCCAGGAATCTGTCCAGGAGGTTAACAGCCAGGACAAAGGTCTGTGTGCTGTAACCAAAGAAGCTGGTCAGACTCCACAGGTCCTCCACTTTGGCATCTCTGCACTTGGCTGAAATCCGACAGTCATCCTGAAAAACAAAGAGGAGCTGTTGATTAACTTGGTATATGAGTTATAACACCCATGAGTGATTAAACTTTGGCAGAAAATTATACAAGAGTCCAGCTCTTCAGGCTAGAAAAGCTGATCAGACTAAGAACATGGCATGGATTTTATTCATATTTTCACATTTTTAAAGGCTTTATTAATATACGGGGCAATCGAAAGCAAAATAGCTTATATGAACACTTCAAAGTGGGTAATGTTGAGATGATTTTTTCCATTTTCTAGAATGAGGATTAATGATCAGATTTTCTTAAATGTACTCACCTGCATTGTGGATTCAATGAGGCTCAGCCCCGTTGCTTTGGGGAGATAATACACCTCCTGCTCATGATTCACCTTCAGCTCTTTCATCAGTTTGAAGGCATCCATGTCTCTTGCACTGGAGCAGGTGATCTCCTTTTTTACCACTTTATTCTCACTGCAAATAGGAAGACACCAAGCTTCAGCTTCAATACAACGGGCATAAGCCTTTATTTTTACAGCTGTGTGAAAACTGTGTTGAAAAAATGTAACTGGACCACTGTTGTAATTTCAATTCTATCCAGGTGTGATTTAAAAAAAAAACAGCGTTTCTCTTACAGTGATATTTTTGCTGTATTATCACTGTTCTGCATATCCCTGGCCTACATTTGCTGTCAGTCCTACAGGGGTCACAGCTCGGAGCCCAGCCCACTTCCCTCAGCTGGGCTCCGGTGTCAGATTTCCTCTAGCAGACGCCTTCCTGCCCTCTTGACCGAAAAACAACTGCTTTTCCAAGGTTATATCTGTAAATAAGCAACCTAAAATACACAAAAACGTATTCCACACGACTGCAAATCCAGGGTTTTATCGTTTTAGTTGACAGTAACTGAGAAAGCTAGCGCTAACTGAGGCTAGCTAACGTTTTTTAAATCCTCAGACAGGAGCGGGGGAGGGGCTGATTTTTTCATTTCTCAAACGTTAAAGGTCTTTTAATTTATACTGTACAACACGGTTATCAACACAAAAAACAGTTTATGGATTAAAGCGCACAATGAAAGCATGAAAGCTATATCAGGTTGCTTATGGAGGTTTCTTCGTATGAATATATATATCCGTGGGTAAAAAGAAAGCTCTGCTGAGACGGATCCAGGGGATACGAATAACAACAGACCGAAAACAACATAGGCTGTTAAAAGAAAATCCTACGTAAAACTAATGGTAACTTTTAATAGGAAAGCACGAAAATTAAAAAGAAACAATCGCTTCAAAGTGACGGTTCTGAAATTGAAACTTACTTAAATAACAGCTTTCATTTACGTTACATTGCAAACGCTCTTGTAAGAGTTCGGTCGTAATTTTGCAAGGAAAAACTAGAAACACACTTAAAAAAATAACATTTTTGAAAAGTCGCTGGCTTTTGCTATTTAAATTATAGCTAAATAAACGTCCTAATTGTCGACCCTTCATGAGCTTATTTCCTTCTCTATTTCGAGTTAACCTAAGTGTAACGTCAAGGCAGTGTATCTAAGCAAATCCGCGTAGCCTATTCAACAGTTTCTTTTTTCGATATGTGTATTAATTCAAAATGTTTACTCTACCTTTTACTGCAGGTTAGATCCACATATTTACTTCTCCTCAGCTGTAGCGTATTATCCTTCTCGTCTTCTCTCGTCTTTCTCCTTTCTCCTCTTTTTCTCTTTTGTTGATGTTCATAACGCTCACGCCCACATGGCAACGTCACTTGATAGAAACCAATCAAAGGCTTGGGTTCAAGATATAGAAAGGGATAGAAATTCCCCCATTTCAGGCTAAACAATACAATTTAAAGCCTACGCCTCGTATTTTGCTACCACTCTGGATTAATTCATAACATTATCGAAGAGAATTTTGTACTTTGGATAAATAATCAATCTTCAATCCACCGATAAATGCCTCTGGACTCGAAATATAGCCTGCCTGTTACATGAGACGATCGCCCTCAGATTGATGCTTTCATTAGCCAATCAACAAACCGCAGTTTGGTATGTTCAAATAGTCCGCCCAAATTTGAATGTTTTGATTGGCCCAAGGCTATAGAGAGTCCTGACGCAATCTTAACATTACGTAGTGTCTTTCCTTTATTGTCTTCAACTGTATATCAAACGTCCAAAAAAAGCCGTCTGTGTATGCAGAAAATGGTACTCATTGTGATTTTGGGCTGCAGTCGTAGGTTCAACTCGGAAACAGGTACATTCAAATAAAGACAACATGAAAAAGTGAGCAGACACTATTTAGCTGTCGTGCGAGGCATTACCCACTAATATAAGGGACCGATGTTCTCAAACAGAAACATTTGAAATTGTCATGATTCTTCAAGCAGTCAGTGATTTAGTTTGAAAAAGGGACATCAAATATATCTTTGCTTTGGAGTTTCGCTTTATTAAGGAACCGCTACATTCTTACACATAACATTAGGCACACAAATCACCAAACCCCTGGCCTATTTCATATTCAAAAACTCCCTCACAAACTTAACATTTTGCAAATTAATCATAACTTAACTGGCTGTGTTTGACTACATCAAATTGCCAAAGTCAGTCAGGGAAAAAAACTTTTTGTATGCCAGTGGGTTTATCAGATAGAATAAGGCAGGCAGGGTAACCCGGGAGGTAAAATAATGCCTGGTGATATGTTTGTAGTGAGCTTCAGTATTGTGTCAAATGTTTACCAGAAGTTGTCATTTACAACACTGATTTATCAAGATGTATTTGAAAGCATGAATGGGAGCATTTCGTCTCGTGGTCTATGGCATGTACCAGAGTGTTGTTTTTTCAGCTGTCAGAAGCAATCTCTGCCAGGTAAGTGTACCGGACAGAGGTGGAGAGGAAGGGATGGAGGTGAGGCCAGCTCGTAACAACCTTATTATGTAGAGTGCATGTAGATGAGCCCTTTTTGTTTCATTATACGTGAAGGTTGTCCCTATGCCAGGGACTTCACAAACGGTTTAACAAACTCCCCTTTTCAGTGTGGTGCTACAGTATATACTGTATAGAAAGCCTTCACCTGACATAAAATTGTAGTCAGACATCAATAATAAATACAGAAAACCTCAGCTACAAGGATGCCTCAGTGGGCCACTTTTATATCACCAGTCAAAATTTAAGTAATTTGCTGTATTCATGTTTTTTGAAGCAGGAACTGTCAGTTGATGTTCAGGTTCTGAAATTACTTATCAACAGTTTAAGTGTGATATGTCAGGAGGAGTGCTGACCGAAGTGTAAGAACAGAAAGTACTTTTGATATCATGTCTGTGAGAAGAGTTTCATTATCAGACAGTGTTAGTTGATGGACAAGCAACAAAAGGAATGAAAAAAGAGTATTTATGATGGAGAATGTATGTGTAGACAATTTAGGTTCACTTAGACTGCAATTTATTTTTTTTAGGGATAAATACAAATTGTAGGAAATATTCATTATAAAATACTTATTCAAAATGACTTGTTTTTGGAAACAAGTGAAGCAATTTAATTAAGCTGGCAGCTACTCTCTTTTTAAAGTAAAATTGTGAGACTAAAAATACATTAATTGTTTGTTGAGGTGTAGATTTTCTTTGCAGTATGTTCCCACCCATGGTGCATTAGAAACAAACAATAGAACAGATAAAATAAAGTCATTATGCAGCATTGTATCAAAAACACAGTGAGTCACTGAACAAAGACTCCACTGACACAGACATTTTGTTTAATCACATTGCCAGACTCAGCTGGTCTCACCCAGACACACCTCTCAACCAGTCTATGCTCTCAACACAGTCTTATATGACGTCAAGTATGTGTACTTTCTTAACGCCCTCAAGCCTCACCCAGTTTATTGACATGTCCTCAAAATCTTCATGTTTACTTCAAATTATTCAATGCTTTAATCCCACTTATTCAGATATTTGTTTTATTTATAGATTTCAGTTAGTTTTACGTTATTTTTAATGCCAATGAAATCTCTGCTTGATTTTTTATTTATTCAGCTGACCTTAAGGAAAACTTCTACCTATTCTGACGACAGCCAGTGTCTTTTAAACACCATCACTTTAAGTCAGCGCTGTTGGCCAAAGTCATCGCTGCTTTTGATTAATGATGATTATGATGTAGCTTTATATTATTTAAAAAAAAACTTTTAAACTATAACTAGGTTTTTTTGGTTTTTTGGTTTTTTTACAAATCTTGTCGAATAATGAGTGATTCATGAGAGTCAGTTAAGGGTGAAACGTTGATGAAAACACGATGATTAGGCGAACAACGTTTCACACTCAATAAATAAGCACAATATGTCTCGCCTTGCCTTAGAGACAACAGTTGACCATATAGCACTGTTAACCCTTCAGAGGCATGTATCGCTAGAAGTGTTTCTTGGCCCGTTGTTGGGCCTCAGCCTGAGTGATGCGTCTCTGGATCTCTTGTTCTATTGGTTGGTCTGCCTGAATGTGGGCGGAGACTCTTCCTTCTCTCTTCCCCAGTCCCCCTCTCGGAAGTAGACGTATCTGTCTATATTCCGTTCTTTTATTTTTATATATTTTTTACAATAGCCCCTTTTCAACATGAACGCCAAGATGGACGACTAAACTAAAAAACGGGTCCCCGATTTCACCCCCTTAATTTATCCTGAATTGAGTGGACCGGATGAAATCCAACTGTGGTTTTCTCCGCTTCGCAGGGGAGGTAAGGTCTGGGGCTACGGCTACTTACTGGATCTGAGTCAGCCATTTAAATGTCCCTTCTTCAGACTTAGCACAGTCGTTGCCATAACCATGATACAACTCAATTTTTAATACACGGTGCGAGGTTAATGACCGCTGTTGTAAACATTTAGCTCTTTGCTAGCCACGTACCAGTTTTCGCGCGACGTCACAGTCGCTAGCGAGTTGACTGTAGCTCCGGACTGTCAGGTTAGCTTCGTTTCAAGAAATAGTCGTATTCAGAGCTGAACTGGAAGGAAATGCTTGGTAATGCACCTGCTGCGGGGCGGGAGGTCCGGGGGTTCCCTAAACAATGGGACCCCCCCCCCAAATGTAGCTCCAAACGAACTAGTACTTAGGATTCACTCTGTCACTAGTATTACATGGTGACCAATTTGAATACAGGTCAAGAACAAGATTCAAAGATATCCATTGGAGCCAACTTATAATTTATCACTCACGAGCCCGCAATTATGTAACTTTATGCTAAATAAGGCTACGACAAGCAGAACGGCGGCTCTGAAATATATGGGCAACGTTACATGATCTGTCTGGGATGTGCTTGAACTGTTTGTGATCTGTTAGGTAGCCTGATGCAACCTTCAGCATCTCAAATAAACAAATATGGCCTCTAACGTTACTGTGACAGTGTCCTTAGTCAACTTTGTATGAAACAGATACAGTGTTTTCCATTTTCAGCATGATAGGAAAGGGGAAAAAATACATTGGCCAACCAAAATGTCTTAATTTTTGTGCTTTTTACTAGGGGGGGGGGGATTATTCATTTCCTATATCATATTGTATATAATTTATAAATTATATTGTGATAAAATACATTTTCTGTCAGTTCTATAGAAAACTGTAATTGCTAAAACAGGAACACCTGCTTTGGTCTGTCCAAATTGAATATTTGACAAGTCAACAAACTTCATCATGCTGTTGCAAAAATCACATATCCATTATTGTTGTAAAGAAGTCCTGCTTATGGATTTTCAGCACTGCCCACATCAACCCAAACTCCCAGAGTCAGTGGGATTGTAACAGCAATAAAAATAAATATCTGAAAGTTGATATGTTTTGTTTTGTCACATTGTGTATTGTCATCCCATCACACATTTTTTCTGTTTGATGTTTATGGTCATGAATTGATGAGTATTTTATCTACTCGGCCCTTAAGAAGTATTGAAAAATGTGCCTAAAAGCTAATAATGGGGCATAACACTTTAACATATCTACCATGTGATGAATGGACACAAACAGATACTTCTTAATTCCTACACCACTTTGGCATCATTCACACTTTCATATGTTCTTAATACACAATGGTGCATTATAAAAAAAAGGTAATTGCAGAGTTGTCTTAAAAAATCAATGCATCTCTTTTGCCCACATGGTTACAAAACTCACTTTCTCATCAGGCTTATTTTAAAGGGGCCCTGCTGTAGTTTATGCAAAATGTTGCATTATAAAGTAATGTCAGTCAGCCAGCACTTTCACAAAGTATTGTTTATGTGAACTCTAAATCAAACTCAGACAATCAAACTGAACAATTTTTTTAATGATGGATTTTGTGACTGATTATGATTGATGGATGAATTATGTTAAAATAAAATATATGTACGCTGTGGTATGTAACATATTATGAAATATTGTGTTCTTGTGCAGGTAGCTGTATCCAGTGGGGAGGTAGGCTCAACCAGGGGAGAAAAGAATGAAGTTCTTCGAACCCTGGGAACGCCAGAGGCTGTCTTTTCTTCTGGAAAAGGCAGCTTCTAGGGAAGCCAAGATGTGGAGGATCTACGTGCCAAAGAAGCCCTCCTCACAGGTAAGGATTTACCAATTGGTGCCTCCATTTATAAAAGCAACATTATGTAAAAAATTGGTGTTTTGTGCACCTTGGTGTCCTCACGGGTCCTGACTGTGATACCAGTGTGTCAATGGTAATGTATATGCTAACTACAAACAGAAGTCACCTGTGTCACAGCAATGTGTTGTTCTGAAAACTTGAAGTAGCACTCAGAGTTTGGCTAACTTTTGCACACAACTCAGAATAGCAGCATGCCAAGTTAATGCGGCATGATTTCGATTCAAAATAACATCCTTACGCATGAGGAATAATCAAGTGTAATCAAGTTATGCAGGTCCTGTTACATACACAAGCAGTTTAATTGTTTAAGTTATTAATTAGATCTTTTTTTTTTAAAGGTTTTCCTTGTTGACTTTACCTACCTAAGGTGATTCATTTAAAATGTCACCTCACAAATGCAGGTTATTATACAAGACCTAAATATGGTAATAGTTAGTGAATAGTTGTCTGTTTGCACAAGAAGGAGGATAGATAAACCGACAACTATTCACATCCATCACCAGGTGTCGTAGTATGTAGTGCGAGTTTAATGTAGTGCACTGGAATTTACGTGTTGTTTTTAAAACCAAAACTCATTATGTTTTGGGTTTTTTGGGGTTTTTTTTTGGTTTTTTTGGACTTGCTCAGCCTATATTTTTTGTTTTTAAGTCACAATTTGGTGAGATTTAGGCACAAAAACTACTTAGTTACTACTTGGTTTGGAAATGAACACCAGTAAATATTATCTGCCATAGTTAATTTATACATTTGTCCATCATAAACATTGTCATAAGTTTTCATTCCCGTACAGAAATTATAATACATTTTGTCATTATTGTTATTTCTAAAATGTGACCATTTTTTTTATTTTGTAAGGGAAAGAAAAGTCATCATAAAAAATTATATTAATAAATCTGGAGGAAATACAATTGAATCTTTTTCTTTTTAACGGTAGTATTCACAGTAGTTGTCCTTCTTGTTTTTATCCCGTATCTACCCTGCAATTGTACTGTAACAATTTCCTGAAGCATTTCCCGAACATGACTTGTTGTTGTGGCCCCCTCAGCATCTCATGAAGTAGTTATTGGAACCTCTAATCAAGTTAATGATGAAATTACACTTTAGGATTGACACTGGTATCCTAAGTCACTAATTTGTGGAAGAGAAACCTTCAGTAAAAAAAAAATGTCATGCAGAGAGAACATCCAGAAAACTCACTGTATTTTTGATGGATGCACGAACTGTCATTATAACACTGAAGTATGAGCAAACTTAATTGTTACATGCTGGTGATGATTTTTTGCACTTTATTTAGTTTTTTCCCTTCACACTTCTTTTAGCAACCCACACATCTGTGTGTGCTGTTTATTTTTTCAGTTCTTTATTTCATTTCTGTTCATGAAATTATCGCCATTACCTGTATCTTGCTTCCATATTTACATTTCATTTAAATGCGTGTTACAGTATTTGAACAGGCTTAAAGGTAATCTCTGACAGTTAATCTACATCTGTTGCTGAATCATTGCAGCACATTTATGTGTCTGCTAATTAAATTTGGCCATTGCATCATAACTACTCTCCTGTTCAGTCTGTGTTTTCTCTTTTGGGATCCCGGTGTGCAGCCATGTAGCTAGTCTAGGAAACCTCTGCTCTCCATTCAAACACCACTTCTTTTTTCTGGGGTTAATTCATTCACTGGCTTTGGAAATATAAAGCAATAACAAAACAGAGTTTTTCCTCATCATGGCTCCAGGTAAATTACATGAGTAGAGGGCAAATCTCTGGTAAAATAGTGTCTCTTCACATCCTTGTTTTCAAACATATTTTTTGTATTGGGGGACCAATACAAAAATAACCCAAAGAGAGACCAACCTTAAGCAGTGCAGCCTTAAGTGGCTCAAAAACCACTATTGGTGTGGGCCGGTAAAGCGATATTAAGATATTAAAAGTAAGCCTAACTTAATTTTTTAGAATGAAAAATGCCTCTGTACAAGCTTCAGCCCTCTAGCTCCAACTATTGAGTTTATGCTTTTGTGTTGATAATGAAGATAACAATAAAAGGCTGTAAATAATGGCACTGAGACAGTTATGACAATTGCCAGTGCCTCTGGCTGAGTTAGCAGAATGTTAACTGGTGAGGTCAAGGAGGCAGTTGGTCTCTGCAGAGGCGTATAATCGGCATTTAAATGCCCCTAAGTGTTGCTTGATGAAAATACACTCCTCAATATGTGATGTTTGTCTTTGTTGAATTAACTGTTTGTGTGGTCTTTTTTCTCATGATAATGCATTCTCCATCAAAGAGGCAGAACATGAAGGCAACATGACTGTACATGTGTACGTCCAACCAAATTAGCTTTGGTCTGTGCACCACACATCTGCACTTTGTAGTCCATGAGCAAAAGTTGCAGAAATTATCTAAAAAAAGGAATTTGACCTCAGATGGTACCTGCTAGACTTTCACAACATGGCAAAAATTATGATTGCAACATATTTTTTCCAGTTGGATCATTATCACTCTTTGTTACAGTATGAAATCTGATAATTATGCCATTTTAAATAGATATAGTATAGTATAATATAGTATATTAACAACAAAGAGTAATAAAAATTGAAAATGTAATAACTTTGCAAACATGGTTTAGATAGAAAATATTTTGTGATAAAGTAATAAACTGAATAACATCTATCAAAATTTAAGCAAAAAAACTGTAAGCATGCTTTGTCTGCATTAACAAAACAGGAGAAGTTGGCTTGCCTTAAGCTAGGTGTTTGGTCATCTACAAGTTGCAACTGACATACTGTACTTTTTGTTGTCCCCATCTTGTGAAGGATTTTGATATTGCTGGGTCACTGCTTCAGTGTCATGGGAAAGTTGGGCACAAAAAAGGCTTATATTGGCTATGTAGTAGTTACCCTGAACAAATAGGTTATGGGGACTACATGTCCCCTCAGAATGACTGAAAAAGCTGAGGGAATTGATTAGAAAAAAATGCGTGGACCACTTTGCTGAGCCTGCTACCACTGCAACCTGGCGAGAAAATAGATTTCATTGACAGATAGTGTTTTTTGTCCTGTAGTGGAAACTGCTAGAAGTGGGCCAGTTGTTTTTAGTTTGGACAACTAAGGGCTGAGAGGTTGAACGGTGTCAAGTTGCAGATTAGTAGGATAACAGTTTCAGTTGTCCTCTGACCCTTGACCCCTGATGCTGGTCCAGTATTCCACTCACTAAACCAGTGAATTTAACCTTTGAGACAAATCAAAAATACAAAAATGAAGAATTGATTAGAATGTTGATGTCTGAATTTTAGGCATCCCATCCTCTGGAAATGTGAGTCCATGTACAAAAAATTACGGTAGAATGATAAACATGTGTTTTTAAGGCTTTTGTATATTGTATATTGTATGTTTTTATAACCTATGTTAAGGAGATAATAGAGCATTACAAAAAAATACCCAAAATATAATCTTTAAGTCTTGCTCTAGCATGGTCTAACTCAGTGTTTTTCAACCGGTGTGCTGTGTCGCAGCACACCTGACGATCTCTCGCGGCACACACCTGACGATCTCTGACGATTGCTGCGGCACACCGGTTGAAAAACACTGGTTTAGCTGTATGGACAGAAAATTGACACCATCTTGAGCAGCCAGTTACCGAAAGTTATTGTTTTAGTTTTACAATTATTTTCAAATTTTTCTGCCTCAGCATGCTGTTAACAGCAGCTTTGGGAAGTATCCTAAACCAATTTCACCACCAAATGAACATTTATTTAAGTGATTGTTGACCATTTCATATCATACCATACCAGGAATAGGATGTAAATGGATTATCCTTAATAAAAGGGCCATTTCTTCTGGAAAGACATGCTACTGTTGAGACTGCTTTGTAACATTTTGGAGCTTGATACCCCTCCAGAAATCTTAACCATCTCTGAGAGCTGGGTTGGACAGTATTTGATG
Source organism: Acanthurus lineatus (assembly GCA_029814665.1). Classification (NCBI taxonomy): domain Eukaryota; kingdom Metazoa; phylum Chordata; class Actinopteri; order Acanthuriformes; family Acanthuridae; genus Acanthurus; species Acanthurus lineatus. The sequence continues at coordinate 2,614,993 of JAPZDV010000011.1, read as the reverse complement.
GGATTTGGGTTTTGAAAAAAGTTAAGGTTGAGCAGCTGGTTTGTCTGCCCTATTATGTAATGTCTTGAATATGCAACTAGCTTACTTAGCAAATTTCACTGGATTTAAATACTTTTGGCAAATAGAACATTGTAAAGGTTTTTTTTTACTATTGCGCTCTGTTCTGTTAGCTAAAAGTTATTATATTTATTGGACAAACATGCCACAGGACTCTGTTTCCCATCAGCTTCTAACAACCTAATCAGCTATCCTCTTGGGTTTGTTGTTCATAATGAAACAACTGTGGAAAAAATTGGTTACATCCCTGTTTTTCTTTTGCATTTTAATGTAACTTTTACAACACAAGAAGACTTGCTCCTTTTTGAAAGCCTTGAATTCCCTCTGTCAGTTCCCAAGCAATATACACACGTACAATTATCCCTTTTACCTCAGTTGATACCACTCAGGCCTACAGCAAGCTGCAATGAATAATTAATTAATTGAACATTAGAAATTTTAATCGACTACTTTGGTAATCAATTAATCATTTAAGTAAATTTTCAAGCAAAAGTGGCACTTTTGATTGTTCCAGTGATGTTTTATAGAATAAATGTTAAAGGCATTTGTCAAAATTAATGTCAGGTCCATCTGTAATGAGGAACCACATTAAACCAGGTTAGGCTGTGGATGAAGCGACCTTTGAAACCTTGCTTTCATGGGAGTGTTTGGTCTCCATATGGAGTGTAAATAGCTGTAAGTAATTAGCTTGACATAACATGTATTTCCAACAGATTGTCATTTTTTCGTCCAGGAGCCCTGATGGAAGTCAAAATTCAATTTTCAAACTTAATCATTTTTCTTATTCTTACTCTTATTGAGGCAAATAAAAAATAAAAATATCATGACATTGATGCTGATTGCATCATCCAGCTCTAGTTCAAATGAACTGGTGTAACCTTAGAGTTTTTATTTGCTCTTCTTACCAAAGGTTTATGCAACAACTGACAATCTGGTGTCTGAAATTAAAGAGACCACAGTTTATGATTAATAAATTGCTGCAATATCCACCATAGGTAAGGGCTAAGTGTATATGGAAAATGAGTTTTTTTCCCATATTTATCAATATAGATATTTATCAAGGTATATTATTTGATAATTATGCCTGTTTGAAGAAGATTCTGACAAATAATGAAGCCAGAGGACACCAGAGGATTTATTAGTTCAACTTTTAAATATAGTTCAATAGAAAAAAATACTGTAAACATTTAACTGATTCCATGGCTGGGTTTGGAATATATTTATTCATTTTAATATAAATATTTAATTTTGCATCATCCTTTTTCTGTGTTAACAAAACAATACATGTTAGGTGGCTTTTTAATTTTTTAAAATAGGTAAAGCTTCAAAGCTTTCAAGATATTTAGACGTCATGTTAACTTTAGGGACGCACAAAAAGGATTTTTTAGATCATACCAATGACTAATACTTAACTTCTTCTCATGGCTGAGACTGATATTATGGCTTTAATAGATTTTGAGTCAAGTTTGTTCTGGTTGTGTAGCTGGTTGAGGAAGATCCCGTCTGACCTTTTTCAGAGGAAGTATGTCAGTCATTCAGGCCTTCTTTGTCCTCACTAAATATCCGAAAGTAGGTGAGTTGTATAAGTAAATCTTGTCTTGCAGTGTTTGGCCCTGTAGTGGAAACCAGGCCAAATGTTGCCTTGAAATAGAATTGCTGTCTTAGCGAAGAGATGCTCAGGATGTCTTTTTTGTTTCCTTGTCTGTTTTTCCAGGGAAGGTTTTCCTTGTGGCTATTGTTATATTGAGTAGGACCATTTCACAGTAAAAAAAAACAACAATTCTAGACTCTTTCCTGAAATACTTAGATCAGCAGGCATAATATTCACAGGTCATTTAGTGAGTAATGTCTTTAACTAACCTGCGATGACCTGCATCTAATATCTGACCTTTGTCTTTAGTGGAAAAGGGTAAGATCAGCATTTATTTCAACGTCAAATGGCTCTGCGGTAATTTGTGGTATTTATCAGCTTCAGCTCTGATTGTCAGCGACGGAAACATAACTCCAGGGATGGCACACAAGCTTTGGCCCCTTGGAGGTTGAAAAGAGAAAATGAAGTAAAATATACAAAAAAGTGTTAGGGTGTTGTATTATCACTTGCCTCCATTTGAATGAAAAAAACACGCACATACATGCTGACTTTTGTGTAAAAATTGAAGAACTTGTATGGTACAAATGTGAAAATTATGTCTTGTTGAATTTAATATCATGATCACAGGAAAGCAAAGCTTAATATGTTAGGATCACAAAAGCTACCAAAGCTGGATTGTGTTCACAAAGTGCAATTAAACAAAGAAAGTGTGGGAAAAAATCTGCTCCATTGTAGTGTCAGTGATAACAGGGTTTATGTCAGTAAATACTACTTGCATAATGATACCTTACCTTCATAATAACCTCACTGCAGTAAGAACAAGGATAAATATTCTTAAGTATGATGATATGTCTTGAGGAACCATGGACAAGGACAAACGATTTAGTGGTCAGTACAAACATCCTTGGGGCCTAGTGAGAGGCTCATAATGTTGACGTTAACCTTGTTGTTTGTTGTTTGCTGTAGGATACAGACATCTCCCCGGCCCAGCGGGATGAGGCTGTGCGCTGGTTGACGGAGCTCCACAGCAGACTGCAGCTGTACCCAGAAACCCTGGTGTTAGCTGTTAGCATCCTGGACCGCTTCCTTGCTCCCATCAAGGTAAAAAAAAAAAATAAATAAATGAATAAATAAAATAATACCACCAGAGGTTGTAATGGAGCTGCTTGCATGCATTATAAAAAAAAGAATAAAATGTAAAAATTATGAAGTCCATCTCCTCCTCTAACTCCCTATATAAGAACCTTAATGAGGAGATTTAGGAAAATTTGAGTTTTGTCTTTGATTCTCACTGCTGTACAGCTATAATGACAAGGCTCTTTTTACAATTGCCATGAAGCTGATAGTTTGCAGGTTTGCCTTTGCACAGGTTCAAGAAGTGTCGGTTCAGAATATCCTGTCAGGTCGTGACAACGTCCCACACCAGACAGGAAGTTAGTGTCTTAGGCTGAGGAATAACAGGTTCTAGGATTATCCAGACCTCAGTCTCTTTCTGGTCTTGACAACCACATCAATAAATACTGCAACTGCTAAAGTAGAGAGCTGACTGCTGACTCATATGCTCCTCTTTTTTCCTTAGTTGATTACAAAAAAGCTGAGTCATGCTTTAAGTACTCTGAAACTATTAGTGCTGTGGACATTATTGATAAACAGTTCTATTGAAGTGGATATTGATCAGAACAGCTTTGACGCAAACACAAACTGCTTTGCCACAAGGGGTGGAAGAGCTAATAAATTGACTTCAGCACAGACTTTATTACTGACTCACAAGAGGGGCCATAATTTTCTAAAAGATGAATTTGATTAATTTGTTATAGAAGGCAAAATGCACCTGTTTCAGGCAAATTCCAGCAGTAGCTAGTTAGCCACAGAAATTAAGCTAATGTAAGTGGCATGACTTGAGGAAACACTGTCTTTGTCTGACTTAACTTATGCATACTAAGTAAATATAAGAATATGCCAATATTCAAAATGCCAGTATGCTTTTTTCATTGCAGCTAATAACATTAATGGCTGTTTTTCATTAAGTTTCCTACTATACCACATCATCAGAAAAAGATCCTTTAATCCCAGTTTGTACACTGACACACATGTAATCAGACAACACAAAAGAAAACACTCCTGTTGATGTACAGAGGTGTTAATAAAAATGGAAATTCCACACAAAACAATATAATATAACATCTAATGTCTATCAAAGGACTTGTCAGCTAATGTTAAGTTGACTTCATTCTAATGTAAAACTGAATGGTAAAACTATCTGGGTTTACTGACTGATGGGCTTTTTTCATCTTTAGGCCCGACCTAAGTACCTGCGCTGCATTGCCATTGCCTGCTTCTTCCTCGCTGCTAAGACCTGCGAGGAAGATGAGGTAAACACAGACACCACAACACCACAACACCCCCCCCCCCACACACACACACACACACACACACACAAAATCACATACACAAACACACTTACTATCACACACACAATCACGTGGGCTAATTATGTGTCTGTGTGTCTGTGGTGTGTCAGTGTGTGCCCTCTCTGAAGGAGCTGGCTGCCTCCAGCAGCTGTGGCTGTTCTCCATCAGAGATCCTGAGGATGGAGAGGATTATCCTTGACAAACTGAACTGGGATCTTCACACTGCCACTGCACTGGACTTCCTGCACATCGTAAGTTTGTCACACGTGCACACCCTCACTGTGTCTGACCTGATTTGAGTTACAATTTAGGGGCATTCAAAGTCCAAAACGTGCCAGACGGCTTGTTTGTTAAATGTACTTTTAACATTTCTCACATTCTGAGGTCAGTTATCTTTGTATTATGTTTACTGATGATGAGTTCCAACGAGTTCAGTCTCGTAGCTCATTTTTGTGTAAATTTCTGATCAGCGCAGCTAGTGACACCCAGTGGTAAAAAGATGTTATTGTCAGCCCTCCCTCAGAATATCAGAAGTACAGAAGTTTCATTTCAACAATGTTGCACTGTTTTCAGTTTAGTTAATAAAGTTTCTCTTCATGTGTTTTGTTTAAATGAATTTATGTTAATTAATTCATTAAATAACAAAATGTCAATTCTTTTTGCCAACTGTCTTTGAGTCATCATCACAATTGTTAATTCTCTTGTATTTACTGTTTTGCTCACAAAAATGTTGAGGGTCCTTAAATCTTTTAGTTGTGTGATGTTGTTGCTACTGGGGATCCCGAGTAAAATGCAACAAGTAAGGTAAAAGTATTGTACAAGTACACTACTTGAGTAAATGTAAACATTTAAGGCTAATCTTCAGATGACACTTTTTATTTCTACTCCTGCTTTTCAGAGGGAAATATCATACTTTTTCTTTTACTTCATTTATCTGATAGATTTAATAACTATTTACTTTACAATTTGAAAATGTTTCTTTTATTTTTTTATAAAAATAACTGGCAACTGTCTTAATAATAAATGAATGTATTACTCGTTAAACGTGCCTTATATTTTTCAAATGTGATTCTTTACTCCCCAAATAAATGTTTAAAATAAAATAAGAATTTGAATTGTGATTATTTTTCTCCAAATCCTCATTCTCCTTCTTCTATAGTTCCACGCAATGGTGTTGTCGTGCCGTTCTGGGTTTTTGGACACCATGTTGGGGCTGAACCGCTCTCAGCACCTCGCCCAGCTCACACGCCGACTCTACCACTGTCTGGCTGACCACACGCTCATACAGGTACACACACATCTGTGACTTTCGTCTGAGTTTTAAATAGCTCTTCTCTTCTGAGACGATGTAAGAGTCCTAACTCAACAAGCAACATTCTGAAACTAGTGGCTACATAGGCAGACTGTCATGTCACCTCATGCTGCCTGTCTGAGCCAAAAAGGTTGCACTAAAAAAACACAAGTAACACTATAGCCAACCCCAACTAGCAAGTATGCTCTACACCTACATAGTAGATAACTCTCCAGACCACCAGATGGCAGTATTCTGCATGTTATTGAAAAGGACATAAAAAAAAAACTGGAATTGCATCCATACAAATAGTAATTAATAAAGCTGTTTTGTCAACCATTATCACACCCTTTTTGTCCATTAATCTGACACTTTCTTAATAAAATGTTAACCGCTTCTAATCAAGATTAACCCAAATTAATAGTTGAAAATGCCATGTTTTGTCAATTATTGGTCATTTGGTTCAAGTTAAATCATTGATACTACAGCATAAAGCTGAAGGAACTTTCCCAAACCTTTGTCGAGAACTGGAGTTGAATTAAATCTCTGATTTCAAATATGCACTCACCTCTTTTCCGTCCAGTTCTACATATTAAAGGAACTTATCTGTCCAATTATCAACACTTGTCACCTGTTTGATGTTTGTCCCTCGTGTGTTCCTGTAGCTCAAAGGATCCATGCTGGCCTTGGCCATAATCACCCTGGAGCTGGAGACCTGCTGTCCTGACTGGCTTGCTCTCACCATCGACCTGCTTAGGAAGGCACAGGTACCATACTGGCTCCCTTTCATTATTACTGACAATTAATGGCCAATCAGAAGCTCTGAAAGCTTATGGTAGATCATATGACCAGCGCAAATAAACACAAGTGTTGCCAGAAAAGTAACAGAGAGATCACAATGAGCCTTTATTGAAAAACTAAAGCAAAGAGGAAACTCCTTGGAGATGTAGTTCCTCAGCATCAGTCATAGTGTAAACACTAAAAACAGGAAGAACAATAACAGCATGTGGTAGAGATTTCCTTCACATTGAAACTGAAAGTCTGAGCAAATTCTGACCTAAAAACAATAAAGTAAACACAGACATAGACACAAATAGAGTAAAAACAACTTAGCAAACAAACAGTATTTGGTTACTGCTTGCTGAATTCTGCAGGTTAATTAGGAGAAGTTGTTTTTGTATGAGAGAAGCTGGAAGTAGATTAGACAGGCAGAAAGGAGAGGGTGAAGAGAGGCCAGCAGAGTGTGCTAAACATGAGGTGTCTCTGCAGCAAAAAAGAGAGATATGGCATGAAGATGAGTTTTTTTACTTTGTCAACAGTACTTGAAATAATAAAATGGTCATTCCTTATTTTGATTGAAGGAGAAACAACTCTGATAATAAATAAGTCGAGAAGAACAGGGGCATGTTTACCTTTTAAGCTATGCTGTTGTATTGCTAGCAGAATGTGGTTTGGCATAGACCTGCTGAACCTGCCTTTAGATTTGCAAGTTAGCCATGCCAATATTTCAAATATTTCAAACAGTCAATAAATGTCGAACAAATCTTAAAATACACAGTAACAAAATGGAAGTACTCACACTTTGTACTTCCCGTGTCTGCTTGATAATGAAGGTCAATTTGTGTTTTATAAGTTAAATGCTTTCGATAGGGTATCCATGATTTCCAAACACCATTTGAAATGTGGACACGTCACACCACAGCACACTTTTCCAGTTAGTGTCAATTTGTCTCAGACTTTCTCAGAGCTCTGGGAGTTCTTAATACACATTTTCTGGATGTTTATCTTGATATACATATTCTGGTTTTGCATGGTAAAATCCCCATATTTGTAAATACAACAAAGAACAGTGTCCACTGATGGGGTTCTCCAAGGTGGTTTTGAGACCATTTTATCCTTCATACTGTTCTGTTAATTTTAATACCTTGCCACCTGAGAGGTCAGTTGGCATGGGCCCTCAGTTTTGGTGTTCTGCTTTTTTGTTGATATTATGAATTGTCAATGGTGAAACACCTGCATTGTTTGAGGTTAAGAAAGGTTGTTCTGAAACACTTTTTTCTCGTACAGTTTTTCCCAAATGGCAAATATCACCTCCTCCTTTCTTGTGAACATCTGAACCTCTTGACAATGCCTCTTTCATACTCAAACATGATACTATGAGCTATTATCAGTGACACTGATGAACCCGTGAAAACCTGTTTAATGCTCTAAAACAGATGTTTTTGAACACTGAAGTCTCGAGACACCTCTCTTATTTGCTTTCTCTCTCCCTCTCTTTCATTTGTCCCATGTATATCACCTTTGTCCTTTTTTCCTCCTCTTTCCTCTCTCTAAGATCGACAGCTCTGAGTTGATCAGGAGTCGAGAGCTGGTGGCTTGTAGTCTGTCCACACTGAAAGCTTCCCTGCCTCCAAACACTGTCTACATCTACCAACCCCTGCAGAGCCAAACCATCTTGCAGCAGGACCTCACGGTCCCCTCCTGCACACTGGGTAAGGGAAGGGGACCCATGTTTTCAGTTGATATGAGCAAGTATCACACAAAAATGTATTAAATTCAGTTGCATTTAATTGCATTTAAACCGAGTGTCAAGCAGACTTCACATACAAACACATGTAGAAGTGCAATTCTATGACTGTTTTGAAATACTTGAACAAATGATGTGCACAACAATACATTTTCAACCACTAGTAGGTGGATTTCTATGCATGGGTTCAAATATAATACGAGAATGTCAGAGTGCAAAATGACAATTTGAATATCTTTGCAATTAAAAAACCCCAAAATTAAGTAAATTAAATAAGTACACTAAGGAGACAGTTTGTAGACCATTAACGTTGGACCGATATCTAAAAGTGAATTACATCATCAATGCCGGCGCGTGACACCGATATTAGGTCAGATTTTCCAGGCTCTAAATTCTTTAACTTTTGTCTTTCCAGGGAACATCACCTCCACCACTGAGTCTTCCAGGGACCACGCCCTCATCACCACCACCCCTGCCCAACTATCTGGTAGGGAGCAGGGGAGCCAACAGTCCTGGAGCTCTGGCTCCACCTTCTCCTCCACAACAAACAGCAACATCCCAGCTCTACTTTCTCCACCCAAACACCTCCACCATCTGAACTACTTGCAGAAGGTCACAATGCGCTGCAAGGCCTCCACCAAGCGCAAGGTAACACCAGCTCTCAAAACATAAAAGATAAAAGCAAACGAGCGACTAAAACAAACTCGTTTAGCTCGATCGGTAGCGTGGGCGGCCCATATATGGAAGGCCCAGTCCTCCACACGGCGGTCGCGAGTTCAACTCCGACTCCGACCATGTGCCGCATGTCTCTCCCTGTTTCCTGTCAACTCTTCAACTGTCCTATCAATAAAAGAAAAAAGCCTCAAAACTCTTGTAGGCTCTTGTGTAAAGCAGTAAAATTATAATTCAGTCTGCAGTAAATGTATCCCCAACAACTTGGACAACAAATCAAGTTGTTTTTAAAAGAAAGAACTTCCTTGTTAGGTCCAGCAAATGTAAATGTTTGCATTTTCTCTAAGGATGTGTTATTCATTTCAGTCATGAAAGTAGTCAAGACAGTAGCTGCTACTACGACCTAAGTCATAATATAAGTTTGTCTTTGTTCAGGTGGAAGAGATGGAGGTGGACGACTTCTATGATGGTATCAAACGCCTCTACAACGAAGACGTCACCACAGCCACCCCCGCAGTCCAGGATGGAGCGATCACAACAGGTGGCGGAGGAGAGGGAGGCCTGGGTGTCTGCAGTGTCCTGTTGCCCCGACAGGAAGGCAGCTCCTCTCCCTGCCCACCTCTGCAGCCAGTCAGTGCCTCCTAGAGACCAAACAGAAACCTGTTAACCAAAACCACCCTTACAATGACCTCATCTACCTGTTTGAGACCTGTTCTACTTGTTATAATAAAGCTCATCAAATCAAAGTACTTAAACTATAACTTTTGGCAACAGTGATGAGCAACTCCCACACCAACAGACAACAAAGTCAAAGAAAGGTTTTATTCAGTGTTTGCTATTTGCATATAAATCGATATAAAGGCAGCTCGGTGGGAAATGTTGCCTATCAAAGTTGCCAGAGAGAATTCTCTATCCCTGATTTTGATGGGATGGAAAGTAAAAATTAAAAATATTGATGCCATAATGCAAGTAAAGCAGTCATAGTGATGGTTTCAGTGGTAAAGATGGTTTTGGTTTCAGTGCAGAAAACCCCAGCGAGACCCCGGGCTGTTCGCTGTCCTGAGGTCAGTTCCCATCATCCCCTGCAGCTAGAAAACAGAGCCCCAAAAAAATTTAAACATTCAAAAAATAAAAAACCTGCTGCTGCTACTATCTTATTGATTATATTTGTTGAACACAAATACAGTATTACAAAAGGTTTAAAAAAATATATAAATAGAAAAGTTACCTCTAAAAAAAAAACAAACTAGAATTGACATCTCTACCCTCATGTTTCGCTCTCTGTCCCGCTGTGAAAGATTTTTGCATCGTTTGTCAACTTATATTTGTTGTTCACATCTTTAACTCTTTCCTTTTTTGATATATTTATATTGTTGTTCCTCACTTTCCTCTGCATGTTTTCATCTCTATTTATAACTTCTTCATGGAGTCTAACTCAAATGTATGAATGTTTTATCAATAGTCAATTAGCTTATATTCACCCAGATAGAATAAAGTTGGTATTTCTTTAGTGAAGTGCAAATTGATTGTTTATAAGATACTAATATAAACATCCCTTTTATGAATCCCTCCATTTTTCCTTCCCCTCTCATCCTGTGAGAGCTTGCCTGGATGAAAGTTTAAGTTCTAAGGTTTTTAATGCAGGCGTCTTGGATGCAACAAATCCTCCAACTGCTTGTTTTGAAGCCCAAGAGATCCCACGACAAAAGCCAAATGATTTGTTCCTAAGAGGTGGAGTTAACTGCAGTCTGTTGCTGTAAACTCCAACCATTTGGCCTTCAAAAGATTTTTTTAAATACTGTCAAAAGCTCTGCCTCAGTACATGTCTTCCAATCAGGTCTCCATTTGACGACAGCTCCATTTGCATTCCCATAAAAACATCCAGCTTTATAATTAACCCAACTTTGTTGTCCTCAGTCAGACTGCATGTGGTTTATGTGTTGAAGCAGCAAGAGAGAATTAAACTTGTAGTTTGAATATTCATATGTAATAAAACAACATTGAGTTAAAGCGTTTTAACATGAAGCTAAAAAAAAGGAAATGTGGTTTTTAAGTTGGTGTCTGAGCCTCAGAAGGAGAAAAGTGACAATCTTCACTTTGATGTTCAAAAAAATCTAAAAGAGCTCTGTTTGATCTTTTTTTTTCTATTCCTGCAAAAAGCTCTGTTGTTTCTGCTGCAGGAGCTGCTGGTGACTGCTTCAGGTCCCTGAACACATCGCAGCACCAATAAATAAAGAGTGTGGAAGCTGAACAAGGTCTTTGTCTTCATTTTGTTGTACAAAAAAATTAATGTTTAATTAATTTACATAGCTGAGCTTTATCGAGCAGAGGTCACAAAAGTGATCTTGATTGCATATCAGTATTACTAATTTATAGTCTAAGTGACCACAAAAAGGGTTTTACAATACGAGTCAGCATTCACTAATTCACACACACATTCATAAATTGGTGGCAGAGGCTGCTATGCCAGATGTGTACTACTAGTCATTAACTATAAACATTTAGACACATGCTCACATGCTGATGAGAGAGCCATCAGTAGAAATTTTGGACTCCGTCTCCTGCACAAGAACACTACAGCATACAGACTGAAGGTGCTGGGAATCAAACTAATCAACCTGATAACTAAACAACAAGCTCCACCTCCTTAGCCAACCCATAACAAGCATATCAGCAAACTGTAAACAACAGCTGAATAGAGAAGTGACACAGAAAGAAATCAGATCAGAACATTTACTTGTTATTGTAAATAATTATCAATGTTCATCCTTCTTTTTATACTACCTAACATAAAAAGGCAAGAGGGAAAGTCAGAGATAAGAAGAAAAGAAATAGATAAGAAGAAAATATAGGCGGATACAAATATCCCCTGTTGGTTGATGTTCTGGCTCCTGGACGTGAAAGTCGGCAGCTGTACATAACAGTGTTTTTCAACCGGTGTGCCGTGACACACCTGACGATCGTCAGAAATCATCAGGTGTGTGCTGCGAGAGATCATCAGGTGTGCCGCAGCATGGCACACCGGTTGAAAAACACTGGTATAAAAGATGCTGTGTTATTTGGCTTTTTGAGGCCAACCTTAAGTTTAAGTTTGGGTTGAAAGGGTCAATTTTATTCAAATTACAAGAAACTTTTCCATGTTTTGAAATGTCTGCCTCTAAAAGTGTAAAGCTCACTTGAGGTGCAGCATAACACATAAATGACCAGGGGTTCTATTCACAAAACATTTTATCTTACCACTAGGAGGACTCCCAGCACTAAAAATCGTTACTAAGCAAAGAGTTTTCTCTTAAAACTCACAAAGCTGCTGAGTACATTTATGACAAAAGTACTTAAGGAGGTCTGTTCCAAATCCAAAGAAAGATTTTAAAATTAAGTGTAGGCCAAGTATCACTGATATAACAGCACTCAGACACCTGCATAACAGGGCAGGAGGGGAGCATTGCCCCTGCAGTGCAATTGCTGAATGACCTCGATGTCAGGTGTTGTAGGGTTGTTTCTCTTTGCTGGTGATGTAACTGCATCCTTGACTAGCTCTACATGGTCATAATACCCTCTGGATTAGGTAATACCGTTCTAAAAGGCTCAGTATTATTTAAGGTTTCCTAAATGTTGATGCAATTTTGAGATTTTTTTGCAGCAACTGTTTTAGGATTGTTTGTGATTTGGTCTGAGTGACTTAGGAGTCCTCTTTACTACTTCTTCTAAAATGTAGGACTCCATTACTTGTTATGGCAAAAGCTAGATTACATAATCTTTCATTCCAATGAAGTTTATTATGTTATATGATAGAGAGAGAGAGAGAGAGACTGACTGTTTGCTCCACAGGTCTAACCGGCTGCTTCCGAGTGTACTTAATGGCTCCACTGAGTTTGTTCAAACAAAAACTCAGCACAGTACACACACACACTCACACACATTTGTACTTCTATACCTGTAAAAGATCTCAATAACATATCCCATTACCTAAACCGGACTCTAATCTAAGGGCAAAACCAAGTCTCAACCCTCAGACAGCTCTTTTAAGGAGCAAATTCCAGCTCTGGTTCTGACAGGAAAATCTACAAGAACACAAACACACACACAAACTCGCTCAAAGTCATGAGCAAACACGTCCTCAGCCTGCAGTGTTTTTCTCCGCACAGATTTTACATGTTGTTACAAGTTTGAAAAGCAGCATTGCCAGGACACAAAGGTATAAGCACTGGGTGGATCATCTGAGCACAAGCATTAAATGATCTCAAATAATGTGTGGCTGAGCTGGTGTTCACCTTTGTAGATCTTATTGTGCTCACAGTCCAGAAACCAGACACACTCGAAACCATGTTTCTTTGTGTCAGATCGCAGGTGGTTGAATAAATGCCAGTTCATTTTGGTATGTGCACCAAAGGCAGCATAGTTTACTCTGGAGCAGTTGTTCTCAAATTTCTTTTCACATCATGGGCACTTTAAATGCCACAAATTAGACCAAGGACATTTGTTTGATAAAATTTTGTGGTCGGGTGCCACAACTAATAAAATTGTTGGTTTTTTTGATGTTTTGTTTCAGGAAGTGTATGGAACCCATGACCAAAACAGTCAAACATTCTGTCACTGCGCTGCCTATGGATGAAATTATTGTGACAATAAATAATTTAAAGAATTTATCCCCTCTTCTTGGAAAAACACTAGAGCTCCCACAAGAACCTGTAGGGATCCCCAGACTTTTTTTGAGAACCACTTTCTTATACATAAAACAAAATTCTCTGCCCATGTTGTAAATAGGGCAGTTATTGCTATTTTTGTTATTGATTAATCTGGAGAGAAAGCTAAAAAATAAATTATCTTGTGAAGCATGATAAATTGAAAAAAAAGTTTTGCAAGTATTTTGCCAACTTTTCTTATTCCAGTGATTTACTAAGAGCTAACTAAGAGCTTTGTTTAACTTTTAATTAAAATTTTTTGACTTGTCTGCTTTAGTCTTTTATTTACTGAAACTGTGAAAAAAGATCGATAAGAATGGATCTCCACATAACCCCTCTTATCATAAGGCACCCATATTCATGAAAACAGTGTTTAAAAGTGTTTAATACACAGAAATACAAGGTGAAACATTATTAATACTTAGTGTACAAACTATTTACCAGCAGTGTGAAAAAATACTGTACATCT